>CAUJNA010000194.1:245000-299659 GCA_963377175.1 Effrenium voratum | reverse complement strand
TGGGCGGATGGCTTGCAGCTTAGACAATGCTGACTCTGGATTGAACCACAATGATGGGAAAAAAACGTCAGATTAGGAAGTGGGCGTCCCCAGAAAAGTGAAGAATCACCCGCAAATGGAACACACACCCAACTAGGGATTCATGAATACTGCGCAGCCCTGCCGCAGATTGACATGAAAACAGAAACACCATCATTGTGAGTGAGAGGAATCTCCTTCTGGGACGCTTCTTTGGGTTTCCAAATATGTGTCCACATTAAATCTGCATGGGAGTAACATCAAGAACCCGCCAACCGTCAATCGGCAGCCCACTGCGCGAGTCGCCTGCATGACCTGCAGCAAGTCCCGGGCAATAGTGAGCGGCAAGAGGCTGCCCGTGCTCACCCCTTGAAAGTCCACCAGCAGCACGAACTTCCGTGCCACCGGGTCCTCCGGAATCCAGAATGGACAAAACCAAAAGCAAAGCCTGACACAATCAGATTCCGCCTCGATGGATCTGAGTGCAGGTGCGAAAGCAGGCCAAAGGAGCGGAGGACTCGTGCTTCAAAGTGGGGTCTCTCCTTCTGTAGTGATGTAAACGGGTAACCTGCATGTACGTTGAAGGCAGCCAACGACTTTGTTTACGATTTGCATTGCCATGACTGCCAATGAACCACCTGGGATCAAAGGACCATTTATCGTCAATGCAGTTTGGGAAGCTGAGCTTGTCTGTGGTCAAATGTCCCTGCCCACGGCGTCCTCAGGATGCAAAACCAGGTGGCCCAGCTTGGCCTGTTTCTCCAGGCAAGCGATCGCCTCGGGTGAAACGCCACAGACATTGCGTCACAGGGACCTTTGAAGCTCGGACTCTTTGCAAACACCTCAAAGTGGATCACTTCTGTATGCCGATGCTGCACCATGAGCCTGAAAATGATAGACAAACGAGCAAAGTAGCCTCTTCGGCCCATGTGGTTGAAGACCGATTGCTGTTAGGCTGTCTTTAGCAGACCGTGTGCCAGTGACACCACAGTTCAACAATGCCAGGTCACGCGTTCGACACAGTAGACCAGGTACTTCACGCCAGCGTGCTCTGCGTTGAATCCTTGTCCTCCAGGCTTGAAGTACAACGCTGGCCTGCCCTTCTTGTCGTAGCCCCTGACCTCAGGCTACGAAACTTACCCGGTGATGCACATTGCCATGCTGCGGGGGCAAGGTGCAAGACCTACCATGAGTGGACCAGTCACCGACACCCAATCTCCAAACAACAGTCCACGGAGTCCACTGAAACCAAGCGTGGCACCTCCAAAAACCTATCGCACAATTGCCAGCCCCCCATACCCATGGCAGTTCCTCCTCTGCAACAAGTGAAGTTCTATTTAATATATTCAATAGCCGCGGCACGTAAATGTTTGCGAGGCGACACTCCCTCTCCAGTTCCTCTGTGATGGGCTTGAAGACGTCGGCAAAGCCAAAGTCCTGTACCCACGCCGGATTGAGCTCTCAACAATTCAGGCCAATTGCGCAGAGATGATGCAATCAGCGCAGTGAAAAAACTTGTCAAAAGCTATGATATCACTTCCGTTTCGTCCACTTGCTGCATAACTTGGCATCCAAAAACTAGTCATAGTCGGCAGACGTCGTCGCAGGTTGTTTCCCATTCCCGGTCATTGCCCGAATCTCTGAAAGCTGCCTTCCGCCACTCACCAGTTCTCTGGATGAGAGCTTCAGCGAGCTCCACGTTCCAATTCCTGGCCACAGGGGCTGATGGCCAAGGCGCACCAGTGCCAAATTGAGGGTCTTTGAACAGATGCAAATTTCCCATCCTTTGGGCCTTCTGGGAATGTAGCACCCGAAAACGGTTCATTTACGCAGACACCTAAGGGAAGCACACGTCCAACTCCAAAACCCAAGATTGGAGCAGCAGCCGTGAAAACAATCCGCTTCTCTTTGCAATGCTACTTCGCACGTGCCCGTAGTCTTGGCACACATACCGCCTGTTCCAAAATCCCTCAAGATGCACATCAACACAACCACGAGACCAGGCAAGTTGCTTGCCATCATCAGCTAGCTGTTCCACGAAGAAAACTCCCTTACTTGTCCGCCTTAAGACGTGAATTAAAACCGAAAGTTCGGGCCATTTCGGGCCGACGATATCCTGCGCCAGAAGGAAACGTGGATTTCCACATATTGATTGGTCTGCCAGGGTGGTCCAACCTGGCAAGTTCTAGCCTCCACACCTGGCCCGATAAGGGGGGGGGGGGGCCATACCTCGCTGATTCCAAACAGAGCCCCGCTCCCACCACTCCGGGAGACCATCAGCGCCTGGCCCGCAGGTACCTTACCAGCGCCAGAGGATCGTCGTAGAGGCCCGGGCAGCTGTGCCCTTCCAGGCGGGCGGCCAGGGATGCCACAGCGGCCCTTTCTGTGTCCTGGCCGTTACGAATACTTCAAGTCTAGGGAACTGCACGACTGCCAATCAGCATGGCAGGTGGGTCAAGACTTAGCACGCCTCATGGTTTCAAAACTGTGAGGTAAAATCCTAATCCGTCAGGCAATGCATCAACGAACCGATGAACTGTCCACTTTGAGGTTTCTGACGAAACTGCGTCCTTCAATGCGTCCAGCTGGCCATGATTATCGCTGTTGCCGTTCGAAGACATGAGCGGATTGGGTGCATTGATTGCACCAAGCCCTGAAGCCTTCGTCAGGGTATGCAAGGAACTGCTGTGTATATCTCTTGTGCGTCCTTGCTTTATGCCCTGCTTGCCGGATTCTGAGTCCAACATCGTGCCTAGAGAAAGCAACATGAACTTCCGAATGATGCCAAGTGAACTCGGTTTTGAGTCTAGGATATAGGTGATTCAAGGAATACTGTAGAAGTGGCTTGAGAAACCTGGGACTCGCCACATCGTCAGGCAGCCTAGTCTCATCAGCTTTTCAAGCGATACACAGTTGCCTTTGCCACTGGCAGCCCCGTCCACTACCCAGTCTTGCTTTTGCCAGACTGGTCGCAGCACAAGCTTACGCGCTTCCTTTGAGCCTTTGAGCTGGTCACAGGACATTTGCGGCAAGGATCCAATCCATGGGGCCTGCGTCAGAGTCCGATGCCGTGCCTTCAAAGAGGCCCAGGACATCCCGGGACCCATCGGCCAACACAAATCCAGCGCCCCCAGCAAGCACCAAGGCCCTGGCATCCTGGCCACGTTCCCACCTCGGAGTCCGTTGCCCTTGCCAACCACACAGCAGCCAGCATGCTGACGATACATGCACTGGAATCTTCGGAAGATCAAATTCGACCTTCATCAAAACAAGTTTGGTCGCACTTAAATCAGCAAGCACTCTCAAACTGGCAATCAAAAACAAACTAAAAACCACACGTCTGCAGGGGTCCCAGGCTTGTTCCCACACAATACCACATCCTGCTCCAGACCCTGATGGGCTCCCAGGCTGTGCCAGCAAAAGGCCCACCTGCGCATGGGCCTTGGCCCTTCGCTTCGCCTCACAGGCAGCGTCTTCCGGGTAGGTTTGCTGTTCCAGTCAGAGGGAGGATGTTCCATAAATCGGGGCACGAATATATTTGGTACAGCCAGCAACTATGAAGTGTATGCAAGCTAACCAAACGGCACCACACACGAGCACGCGATAACTCTTTCATCCGAGCAGTGTGTTGGTGCCAGGGACTCATCTTCCCCTGTCAGATGACCAACGCTGGGTGGGCCCCATGGGCCACCCAACTCACAATTCTCAAAAACTGAAGAACGGGTGTGCAGACTGATAGCGCCCGCCCCTGAGCCGGGGCCCGTGGCACCCAGGCCACAGGGGGGTCTGCCACCAGGGGAAGTGAGTCACCCACCGGCTCCGGTCACGGGAGCATGGGTGGGTCCACGCTGAGATCAAATGCATCTCCATTCAGGAGACGCGGGAGAAAAACAAACTCCTCACAAAGTTCCTGCTTGGGGACCCTTTGCAAAGGGTCAAACCCAGAGAAGTCTGGGTGCGTCAGCTCATCAGCCCATTGATTGAATTCACGGGGCACATGGTTGGCCGCCAGCGAGCAGCCATGGGTGTGGAGCAGGAAGACCAGCTCCATCAGGATCGCCGCGGTGTAGGGCTTCTTGGATCCAAGGTTGAGCATCGCCATGACGTTGCCCTGATTGTCACTGCCCACCGGGAGTCGGACCCGGGAGGACAGAGGGCCTTGGTGCGTGAGGATCATGTTACAGAGGAAGAGCGTGCCCAGCATCTCCAGAGCTGCAATCCTCCGCTTTGGATCCCCATTCTTGAAAGCCCAAGGGTACTCCTCCACATGGATCTGCTCATGGAACCAGTACACCTCCTTCTTGTCCGGTTCCACCGTGTTGGAGCACCAACCTCCCACAAATGCCAGTCCGTCGTCCGAGGCGCTAGCGTCGCTGCAACCCCACCAGGAGGACTTCGGCAAGTAGGGGGAGTACTGGACGAAAGGCGTGTTAAAGAGGAACCGCAGCATGAACGCCAGCATCTTGACCACCTTAGGGGGTTTTCCCACCGTGGTGGTGGCCATCTTCCAGGCCCAAAGTGGCTGGAGCATCGATTTCGCCAGCGGACATGCGGCCGTTGCCCATTGGATGCGGCCCAGGGCCTTCTCGATGTCCTTCGAGTGCATCGCCTGCCCTTCCACCATGATCTGTAAAACCTCCATAACCAGGATGTGTTTGTTGGCCGCCATGAGAACCTGCGGGATGTTCGGGTGGACCACGAAGCCCAGCCACGTGTTAACCTCCGCCAAGTGCGTCTTCTTCCAGCTAAGTGGGGTGCCCAATGCCAGGAGAGTGGCCAGCAGCGCCACCGCCAAGTTCACTGCCCCCTCGCTTCGAAGCAGCCACAGGAAGTCGTCGACGAAGACGAAGTTCCAATCCACTTGAGGGAAAAGCGCGTAAAGGACCCTGAGCAGAAGGGCTGCCAGGCGTCCCCAGTAGGATTGGGCACTAGCCATGCCATATGTGCCTACCTTGTTCACCCACCATTCTTCCCCCAGTGAGGCCACCTGGAACCGCCAGTCCTTCCTGAGGACCTTCACTCTCCGGTGGGCCTTGGTGACGTCCGCCTTGAGCAGCACCCACCTGGTGCCCGGCTCCGGCCAGAGCCAGCCCCCAGGTGGAGGTTTGACGATCCCCCCCTCGGGGCCAGAGGCACCCTGAGAGGGGGGTCCCTCCTCGGCTGCCGCATGTAGCCAATGGAGAGCTTGGACCCCCATCCAACACCGTCGGAGCCGTCGTCCTCTCCACCGTCTGGTTTCTGATGGTGTCATTGGCCCCTCCCACCGAGCCATCGTAGATCGTGCGGATCTTGTCCCCCTCGTCGATTCCCGCCAGGGGGCCGGGACAAAGGTCCTCGCTGTCGCAGCCACATCGCGATGCTCCTTACTGAAGGGGCCCTCCACCATGCCCATGGGGACCTCCTCCAGAAATGTGCCCCGGATGAGCTCGCTGAAGTGATCCGCCGAGGGGTAGTTACCCCTGCGGGTGGGGGAGTTCCTGGAACTCCGGTTCCTCCCCTTTCAGCTCCTTCTTGAGTGGCCAGATGCCCGGCGAGGTCAGGGGCGGGTCCGTGACCCCCAGCGGGACCCCTTGTTCCAGGTCCGGGGAAACTGGTGTTCAGAGCCACGCTGTGCAAAATGTCCAGGAAGAAGGGTTGGCCGTCCGCTGGCCTGCCCCCGTCCCTGATGTCCTCCAGCAGGTCCTCCGGGAAGGGATGTGACCCCTCCCCCAAGAGCTTGAGGACACAGATCTTGGCCCCCAGCACTGCTGCTTTGGACAGCCACGGGGCCAACCGTCCCAATGAGGGCTTTCCTCCACCGTCTCTTAAGGGACGCTGCTTGAAAGGCATGTGGAGGTACATGACCTTGTCGGAGATATTGGGGTCGTGAGTGATCGGCAGGATGGTAGGCCGATCCGAAATCTCCATGCCCTGGTGTGCCCATGGGTCCAGGGGAAGAGTTCCCCCCCCAAGTTCCTCCACCTCGCCAGTCCTCTGTGTCGATGTCCCAGCCTCTGGAGTGTCCGAGGCCGAGACCGGAAGTGAGCCCGGGGTCAGACCTGCCAACGCTTGTTGGCCCGCCTTCAGCCTCCGGGACTGGCGCTTCTTGTCCCCCGGTGTGCTGGGAGAAGGCTCCCTTGGACGCCTCGGGGGGGTCGTTTAGCCTGGGGCGCCATGCCCCCCGGCCTCAGCGCCTCCAGGACGGGTCCCGCTCGGCAAAGGATGGCCGCTGCTAGACCCTGCATCATCTGCTCCGGGTACCGGCTGAGGTCACTGGAGTTGAGCTTTTCTCCCCTGGGGTGCGACCCGTGGTTGCAACGCAGGTCATGCCAATGGTGGAGAGGAAGGTCCGTTGACAATGCCGTGGACTTCACAACCACCTGGCCCAGGCGGCACTCATCAAACTTGATGAGGGAGTGGTGGAGTGCCCTCGCCCATTGAACGTAGGCCCGCGTGACCCAGATCGAAGAGCATCTCGCTGCGCTCGGGCTCTTGCTGCACTCCATCGGGTCCATCGGGTGCTCCAGGAAAGAGGAGCCAACCTGCGGGACCGTCAGCTGACCCAGCCCCTTGTAGGCCAGCGAGGTCAGGTACATCTGACGGAGCATGAGCACGCTGTCATTGTCCGTGTCCTCCAGAACCCGGGGCTCCAAGTCCTCTAAGCCCCACAAGGTCTGCTCTGCTCTGCCCCTCACCGGCGGCGGGCCACCCGGTTTGGGGAACCACTCCACGTCCTACAGTTGGGGCCACCTCCCACCAATGCGACCTTGCCCGCCATGGCCATGGAGCACATCGTCGAGTAAGGCTCCTCGCCCAGCATGTCCTGGCCCAGGTCACCGCCCTTTCTCCTGATATCCACCGCCCAAATGTACTCCGAGAAGGCCGGGTTGTAGGCATGGAGGTAGACATCCAGGGCCCCCGCATCATCCTTCCCAGCGTACAGCAGGATGAGGGACGGCTTTGAAGACCCCGGCGCTGGCCTCGGCGTCCATCCCCCCGTCATCAGTCCCCGGGCTTGATGCTTGTCCTGGCGGTTCTTCCCGCCCTTGGAACGCCCCTTGCTGGGCAGATCCTCACCTCTGGGTCTCTCTGGGGGGTCTTCCCACTGCCTCGGTGGGTGCGGGGGAAAGGGATGCTTCCGCCCTTCTGGAGTGCCCTGGCTGGGACCGCTCCTCTTCTTCGGTGGAGGGGCTTCCGGGGCCGGTGGCACCCTGGAGAAGTCCCCCCCCATCTGAGGCCGTCCTGGCCTCCCCCGCTCTGTCTGCCTTCCGCTGTGGCTCTGGTGGGGCTGGCTCTCCCCCTCTGTGTGCACTCTCGCACTGGTGGCCTGTGATCCCAACTGAGACTGGGAAGCCACGGCACCTATGGCACCCTGGGTGGCCTCCTGTCACTTGGGAAGGTGAGGGTGTGGCGAATGCTTCGATGGGGGGGCATCACACACCCACCCATCCTTCCTGACCGGGCAGTTGTGGGAACGGCCGCACGATCCCGAGCACTTGCCGTGGAGGAGATGATCTCTGCAGTACGCCACCCCTTTGGGATTCTTGAAAGCCCAGTGGTCCGGCCACCCTTCGGCTTGGACCGGGTCGGCCCCGAGGGCCAGGCGCCTTTCCCCCCCTTCTCCGGCTTCTCCCACTGAGTCTGCCACACCTTAGGTGCCTTGCCCTTGTTCTTCCCCTTCTCCGGCGCCCTGTTGAGGTGCTCATAGACCTCTCGTTGCCAGAAGAGGAAGAGGAAGTCGCCCCTGATATTCTTGAGGGCATCGGAGAGGGTGGTGCCCTGGTGCACCATCTCGTGGATCTTCCTCCACGCGCTGCGCTCTGCAAAGAGCAAGGTGGTGTCACTCGGGGGAGGCCTTCTGCCAGCGATGTCCTCCCCATAGAACCAGTCATACCAATCGTCCAGCTCTGCCTTGGTGACCTTCAGGTTGCCAAACTGTGGCAGCGCCGCCGTGCACATCAGGAGCGTCTCCAACTGGCGCCGAGATGTGGGGTGGCTCCTCACCTCTTCTTCATCCTCCCTGTCCCAGCCGTCCACCGTGATCTTCTTATGGGTGGATGAGGGGCGTTCCCCTTCTTCCGGGAGCGCGCTCACGATGTGTTTTGCCGGGATGTAGCCCAGCTCACCCTTGGCAATCAAACGCCACTGCTTCTTGAGGTAGCCATCACTCCCTTGGAACTCCAACCTCGGCTTCGGGGTTCCATGGATGGCCACGTAAGCATCCTCCAGCTGGCGCCTGTCACACAGGACCTCCAGGGGCGCCTTCGTCGGGCCCGCCTGGCCTGCTGGGTGGTCTGCTTGGTTGCCCCCCCGGGCCAAGCTGGCTGCCACCCGGACTGCCTGAAGGAGGCGCATCGCCGTGAAGGCCGAGGTCTGGACATTGAACCCGTTCTCCCCATCCCGGAATCCCAGGTCCCGGGGGCCATTCTCCCTCGCCGCCGCTGGGGTGTCCCAGCGATCCGCCAGGTCTTCCACCATGACGAATCCCGCTGCGCCCAAAGCTGCCTGGGCTGCCCAGGGGATCTCCTTCCCAACCAGGATGGCCGCCAGTGGCTTGTGCAGCTTGGCCACGTCCTCCTTGAACTCGTCTGGGACCTCATCCGGGGGTTTGGCCGCCATGACCCCCGACCTTGGTGTGGGTGGGTGGGTTTTACACAAAGTTGGGTTCAGAGAACCCAAGATCCAAGCTTGAGCCAAAATGGCCGGGGCCATTATGGTCAAGCATTTCAAACACAGTTCATGTTTCCACATGCGTCAACATTAACAAAGTGTATGCAAGCTAACCAAACGGCACCACACACGAGCACGCGATAACTCTTTCATCCGAGCAGTGTGTTGGTGCCAGGGACTCATCTTCCCCTGTCAGATGACCAACGCTGGGTGGGCCTCATGGGCCACCCAACTCACAATTCTCAAAAACTGAAGAACGGGTGTGCAGACTGATAGCGCCATTTCCGAAGGACAGTCTGGCACACCCGCCATTTCCGAAGGATGCCAGTCTGTGCTGAGGGCCCTGGCCATGGCCCCTCCGGGCCTCCCATCCCCTTGGTCGCCAGGGCCGGGGGCACCTAGGCTACCAAAGGTAGGGCCACCACCTCGGTCTCCGACTGGGTGTCCACCGAGTCATCCGTTTCGGAGCCTGAGTCCGCCGAGGAGTCCGAGTCCTCCTGCAGCGTGGGGACCTCTGCCGGCTCCAGTGCCCAGTCCGCCGGGAAGCCATGCCGCTTGAAGCAGCGTTCGCACTTGCCATAGGCTTCCTGCTCCGTCATGTAATCCAGCACCGAGAGCTCCTGGACCTTAGAAGCCGCTGGTCGCCAGCCACATCCCACGGCCGTGCCCTCAACATTCAGCAGGTGGATTCTGGACTGGCCGGCGTTGCCCGTGCGTTTGACCGCCGCCACCACCCGAAGGGGGAGGTCCGGGGTGGCTGGAAACAGGTCTTTGGCCTTCACTGGTGTGTCCCCAGGTTCGTGTTCCACCACTGACCATGATCGAGCCGATGGTGCGCTCCCTGAGGGTACCGAAGGGGATGCTTCCCCTTCCCTTTCACCATGGTCCTTGCGGCCCTCCGGACCTGCGTCCGTGATGTCCACTGCTGGTGGCGGGAGCGGGTCCGCCCAGTCCGGGTGATTCAAGTCCTCCCTGCGTTCCCTGCCTGGCCCGAGGTTCAGGTTGGGGACCTTCTGCGCTACCTGGCCCCAGATCTCCACAACCACGTTGCGCTTCTCCCGCACGTAGACATCTGCCGTGCTCTCCGTGAGCCAGTTGCCCAGGTACATGCGGCGCTCCCGGGGGATCCCCATCTGGAAGGCGCAGTCCGGGATGAACACCCGGAACGAGTGCCACGACAGCGGCTTCACCGGGGTGACACCCCGGCGGAGAATAGCATCTTTGAGCCATCTCAGAGCCCTTTCCGGTGTGGACGGCCGTGGAATCAGCCCTGCAAAGTCCTTGCTTACCGTCGGGAGCAAGTAATCCATGTCCTGGAATGCCTCCTCAGATACCAACCGCCTGACCGAGGCCACCCAGGTGGTCCACCAGGGGATCCCCGTGAAGCTGTACTTCGGAGCAATCAAGGGGACCGGGTTGCGGTTGATTCGTGCTGCGGAGACCGTCTTCGTCTGCCAGGCCTTCAGTTCCACCGTGTTGCTGGTGTGGATGAGGTCCTTGGGGTGAACATGCTGAAGGTCATTGAAGCGAGCACTGCACCCCACCTGGAACCGGGCGAACCCCAGGATGAAAGCGTCCAGCACCTCGTGTCTGTTCTTGCCCGGGGCCTCCTGCGTGCCGGGGCCGGTGGCACCCAGGCGATCGTAGCCGGCCCCCTCCTCCAGAGCCCAAATGACCTCCTTGCTAGGGACCACCGCCTTACGCTGTGGCCTGGTGACCGTGTCCGTGAGCGCCTCTTCCAATGAGCTCTTCTTGGACTTGAGGCGATGGAGCTCGTCTATTTTCAGCAGTCCGAAGGTCTTGGAAAACCACTTGAGGGTGTTCCACACCTGCCGCAACTTGCACGGGGTGACCTCCTCATCGGCGAGCTGGTTGAGGAGAGAACGGACATGTCGTTCCTGCCATGGGATGACGGTGAAGCCTCTCTTGCGGAGACTCTCGTAGACCAGGCAGTGTTGCCTGAGCGTCCGGAACCTGCTATCCCCCAAGAGGTCCAGTGCTTCCTTGCGGAAGTCCTCCCCCAGGATGTCCTGCATGTATGCAATGTGCTCCGCAAAGGGGGCGAAGTGGGCAAGGAGCCGTTCCGCCCATTTCCCGCGCATATGGAGTTCCAGTGCTCGCTGAGTCGTGGGTTCCATTTCCCTGATCTTCCCGGGCCTCCAGTGCCGCCACTTCAGAAGCTCCGGCTGTTGGAGTGGGGGTGGGTCATCTCGCGAGAACCACCTCAGTTGGTCCTGGCGGTCCCACTCATTCTCCAGCGGGGAAAAGTTCTCGCTGAGCTTGCCGTGCCATGAGGAGGAGCCATAGGCTATCCCAAAGGTTGGCCAGGTCCCCCGCGGACAAAGGCTGGGGAAGCCTGCCCGCCGCCGACGCCACCAGGCCATTGAAGTAGTCCGTTGGTACCACTTGGTCCGCCTGGTCCACCGGAATGCCCGAGAGTTCCAGGAGCAGGAGCTGAGCGAATCGGAGGGCCGGCTCCCCGCCCAGCTGCCTCCCCTCCTCCGCCATGCCATGGCGCAGGCACATCAGGACCAGCAGCTCCCCGTCTGTCTGTCTCGGGGAGATAGACTCATCCGCCAACGTGTCACAAAGGACCCTTGGGATGCGGTCCCAAAGAGGAAGGCGGGCGCAACAGAAACTGTGTAGAGACCCTAGCCATGCTGAAAACAAGGGTTCGAGCCTCCTATCGAACGGCCGGGACTGCACCGCGGCAAACTGCATGAATGTTCCAACCCCAGGCCCAAAAGTCAAACCCCCCGGAAATCCCCAACAGGAACCACGGAGGGGGAAGACCAACCCAGCGGGGGATTCCCGGGGACCTCAGGGAGCCCAGAGTCGGCCGCAGCCACTTTCTTCAAACCGTGGCCGATACGGCCCGTCCTTGGGGCAGCCAAATTGTGCAGCCTCCGGTTCGAGGCAACCGGCAGTCGTGGCGTGTTGAAACAGGGGGGAAACCAAGGTGAACCAAGAACCCCAAAATAAGTAGTCGGGGGCCTTGCCCCGCAAATAAATTGCTTCATACATACCCCCCACCCTACATTTTTTTTCATCTTCCATCTTCTACCCTTATTTGTTTTCATCATTTTTCTACATTCCTTTCTGTCCATCTCATCCGTTTTTTTATCATCATTTTTCCAAAATTTTCGCCATCCTTTTCTCCTTTCTCCTCGCCTCATTCATTTCACCAACTACCCTCCAAAATGTCATTTCCTCAATCTCCTCGCCTCATCCATTTCAAAAAAATAAATTTTGCAAAATATATTGCAAAAAATATTTGTCATCAAAAAAATATTCGAACTGTCTAAAAACGATTTGTCCATTTCCCGGACAAAAAATAGAACAGCAACAACATCACTCCCTCCTTCGTTTCATCACTTTTATCATATATTTTTTTGGGCGTGGTGTCCCTTGTAGGATTTTATCTTCAATATATAAAACGCTATACTGACATTATAATTATAACATATAAGGGTATAAATGTTATTATTATAGTATGATTAATAATTATGGGTTACATTTATAGTCAGGAAAAATGTCTTCAAATATGTAATCTACATATTTATCAATATCGCCAATGTCTATATATTTGATATTGTCTTTTCCTATTATTGAATAAATATATTCCCAGAAAAACAAATTAACTAGTAGCCATACTTGATATTTAGTGTTGTAGTAAGACCATACATGATATTTAGTTATTCTAAATTCATTCAAGACCTCGTTTATTTTATCTTTACTTAATAAATGCCAATCAATCGCATCAAACATGCCTCGAAATTTTTTAACAAATGCTTTATATGGTTTAATTGCGCTTGTCCCTCCAAACCTTTTAATCAAATCTTTATTATTGAGGAACTCATCAATTTCTTTTTCAAATGACTTTCTTGCAATTGTATGGTAAAAACATACAGGACATCGTTTTTGATATCTCACAAAGAATGTCAATTGTAATTGAAACTTTGTATATCCCTTATCCTTATGTTCTTCAACAAAAAACTGTTCAAGGTCTCTTGTTATACAGCATTGACTACAATATACATCATATTCACTTATTTTATTACATAGATTGGCGGGCAATAACTTATACAATGTTATATTAACATCATTCCTTTTAGTTGTACAACATTCGCACTTTGAATAATTAAATAACATTTCCACTGTAATATATACAGTGTTTATTTCTTTAAATACTTTTTTACAAGAAATACAATTACATATTGAAATATAATTATAACATATAATATTTTACATGTTATTATTATATTATGATTATAATTTAAGTTCAGGATAATAATTTAATTGATACATCTTACCTCTTTCATACATCATTTTAAAAATAATATTAATATCTCTCACTGTATTTTTAACATTAAATTTTTCACTTCCAATATATGATTTTATGACTTTTTTTACATCAACGCCGGGTTTACTATAATAAATCAACATCCATAATATGTCATTAATCATTTCACACTTTTTCTTACTGATTTTAAGAAACTGTTTAACATAATCGTAAGGTGGTCTTTCATACACAGTTAAAAATATCAATATTTCATCTTCAACATTTCTTTCATCTATATTTTTAAACGCCAAACAATTTTCTATTATATTTTGATATCGTCTCCATCTTCTACAAGTTCTACATATATTTTCTTCGTCCAAAGAATAATCAATAATATTATTAACTATTCCATTAGGTAAATTCAATTTATATAATTCCATATTTTCCTTTTTGAAGTGGCAACAGTCGTAGCATTTCTTATTGATATAATTATTGATTTCGGTTTCCACCATTGCTATTATAATATATATAGTGTTTATTTATTTAAATATTTTTTACAAGAAATAAAATTAAATATTGAAATATAATTATAACATATAATATTTTACATGTTATTATTATAGTATGGTTATAGGTTAATTTCAGGATAATAATTTAATTTGATATGTTCATATTTGGTAAAATTATGTTCATGAATGTATTTTAGTATGTCATTAAATTCTTTCAGTTTACTTGATGGTACAAAATGTTTTAAACGCGTAGGGTCATGTAAACGACTGTTAAATCCAGATCTGTATTTCTTAAACCTGCTTGGTGCCAAATTAAACTGTAGCTTTAATTCTTCTTCCTTTGGGAATTTATAAAACTCATTAAAATAGTATACTGTAGAGACATCACTAAAATATCTATTCGCGTGGTCAATTGTCTGGTTCAAATGAATGCAGTTATCGCATTTGCATTTACGTTCTCCATATTCTTTGATTAACCTAATGGCATTGAATGGCAACTTCAAATAAAGTAATAGTGATGAATTGTAATTATGTTTGGATAGTTCGTGTTTGAGAATCTTTTCTGTTTCATTTTTGTTTAAGTCATCCAAGAATTTATTAATAATCTCTTCTTGCTCTTTCTCTGTAAATTCAACCATTTCTATTATAATATATATAGTTTTTATTTCTTTAAATACTTTTTTCCAATAAATAAATTTATACCTTTAATAACTCATGTCTCAAAAATGCCCTGTCATAATTTTCAATATAATAATATTCCTGTCCTAACTTCTTTTCAATCTTTGCTATTTTGTAGGTTTGTTTAGTCCATACTCCTACTCTCTCCTTTTCATTCGGTCTCCTTTTCCTGAATATCTTAACTTCATTTCCTACATTTAAATCTGGATAAACTCTATTTCTTTTGGCTTTCATACCTAAATTTAAACTCACTTCTAATTGATGTTTAGGCTTTCTTGCTTCTGACGGTGTTAAGCCGTGCGAAGTGTGCTTTATTCCATTGTTATAAGTTAATATAATCTCGTGTATGTAGTCTGTCCATTGAATAGCCTTTCCTTTTTTCTCATCGTTTTCAACCCTCTTATACAAGCTATCTTTAAACGTCCTTATCGCCCTCTCCGCGAATGCTGGGTGACCTCTGGTTCTATGTAATTCTATTTTTTCATCTTTCAAAAAATCTATAACACTTTGATTATTATAAGCTCCTTCATCGTCAATATAAATTAGTTTGGGCTTTCCACCCATTTTTTTAATACATTCCATCAGTCCTGCTAAAATGTCCGCTGGCTGTTTTGACATAAGCGGGACAACAACCATATACTTAGAAAATATGTCAATACACATCATGCCAACTTTCATTTTTTGTTTAGGGATATCATTAATGAAAAATAAATCAATTTGAAACTCATAATATGCGTTAGGAGCTACAAATGAATTCTGTCCTCTTGGCTTGGCTTTCTGTTCTACATTCTTCCTAAAAAACTCATTAATATAGTTATTGTGTTATCCTTTTTCTTGCTTCTTGTAAAGTGCGGTTCTTTGACCCGAAGCCTCCCTTATCATAATAAACATTATTAATAATATCTTGCTTAGATGCCATATAAAATAAGATAGATATTATTTTTCCCGGCGATTACAGTTTAAACAGTAAGATATACAGTTTTCCTTATGATGGGCATAACCGTTGTTTATTCTTTGGGCTGTCATATTGCTATTTATTACTCCATTATTTATTTCTATGTCAAAATCTGAACTGCATTTATTACATCTTGTTCCAATTCTGTTAAGCAGCCATTCAACATCTATATATTGATATTCATTTATCTCCCTTTGAGACTTCATGTCTTGTAATTTATATTGTTTAATCTTATGTTCTAAATATCTGGTTACTTGTGCTTCATTTAAATCAGTATCATCTACGTCTGCTTTGAAAAACTTGACTTTATTGATATCTCTGCATCTCGTGAGGGCTGTCCAAATCCACTCACGGCTGACCAAATGTGATTTATCCCATTCGTGTATAGTAATGCTTTTATCTAGAGAAGCCCCTTGAGACGAATGACATGTAGCACAATACGCATGTATAAAGTGCTTGTCTAAAGTCGTGGTGTTTGTCATGAATATAGTTTTACTTTTGATATCTTGGATTTCTACTTTCCAATCATCAATACTAATAATTTCATAAGTAATATTTACATTAAACACCTGCCCCATTTCCTTTTTATAAACTCTGCATATCACATGCTCTCCAATTTCATATTTATCTGTCTTTCCTAAATTATTTCTTACGGTCTTGCTTACCCATTTGCACCTAGCATTAGTATAGGCTATGTTATGCTCTCCTTCCATGATGTCGCTTGTAGTTTCAAAATGTTTATTTACTATTTCCTTAATGGGCAGTTTATTTTTCCAAATGTCATTATATATATCATTCAATTTAATTTTATCTTCTTCTGTCTTAAGTCTCTTAGATATCTTAAGATAAATCTTATATTTAAATATTTGATTAAGACAGTTGTTTAAATATGTCTCGTGGTCCTGGGTGTTAGTTAAATCAGCTATAGGTTTCAACTGCTTCCCGTCAGCAGTTCCTATAATTATCTTCTCTGGGTACGTATCCTTAAACTCCCTAACTCTGTTCAAAATATAATTGCCCGCCATACCTAGCTCATCAAACACAATACAATTATAATCAGAATGGTCAAATGTCGGTAGTCTTTCTCCAGCTTCTATTGGAATACTGAAAAACTTGTTTAATGTTACGGCGTCGGCTTCGGTTTCTTGCTTCTGCTTGTTATTAGAACATACGAATAACACATTATAACCTAGATTTTTCATATATTCGCCTATATAACTCTTGCCGCTTCCAGCCAGTTTTGCTTTTATCAACACCGGATTACACGACACAATTTGCTCACAAATGCTTTTGGTGTCGTATTCGTCTTTAACACGAATTTTTACATTATTGTAAGTCGGAATTTCTGATAACTCATTAACCTTAATTTTGTATATATCACTCGGTGGTGATACTTGTTTATTATCTTCAGCTCTCCATCCTCCCCTTTTGGTTGAAAACTTAATCAATGTTTTGGCCTTGTCAATATTTTTCCTATCAATAATGAAGGCATCGGTTTTAACACTATGCACATTGATATTGTTGTTTTTCAATGTTTTATAATCTTTATGCATTTTAAAATTATGTCGTTGCATGAGTAGCTCTTTAATATACCTAAAGCCATTGGTTAAGTCTTGTTTATGTGTCGTTGTCAATGTGTAATATTTGACTTCTGATTCTTTCTCAACGTTTTTGATATCGTATTTTTTACCATCTATAATTTTATAACATTCACGACAATGATTGTGATAATACATATTATTTTTCCAAAATTTATATGTACCGTCATCAGAATTCCGGTACCTATCATCATCATTATCATGAGCCTTAAATTCTAAAACCCATCCCTCGCCTCTTTCCTGTTCTAATTCTTTAATATATTCATCTGTCATCTCTGTCAAAACCTTATCATCATAAAATCCACTAATCTTATTAATTCTTCCTCCATACAGATTTTGATGATACAATGCTTCACTTAATGTATCAAATACTAAACTCTTCTGAGACTTGTTAGTTCCCTTTTCTAACAATCCGATATTTACATTCGAAATCAACTTTTTAACCTTGATGTCTTCACCTAAATTATTTGATATGTTAGTCTTCCATAGGTTCTCAACTATACTTTTATAATCTACTTCATAAATCGAAGAAGGCTTTTTAAAATATAGAATTTCGACTTCGTCAATAAACTCTTCTAAAAACATGCCATATATTAAATTATATTGTTTATTAAAAAATAATGATGTTTGTTTTCCAGTAAACTTAACTAAGAATAAACATAATTCTCCCATGTTATTAAAATCATGTTTACCATACTCATAAGGCATCCAAATGTCAAATTGTTTAAACACTGGAATTTTTACGATTTTAGTTAAATTATGTGTATATGCCTTGTTCTGGTCAATCTCTATATGTAATTCATTACTATGATAAAAGTAATGAAATTTACCAGCGGGTGCTACTGTCCTGCATGTGTTTAAAATTTCTACATCAATGTCATTATAATAAGATTTATGCAGTGGATTAAATAATGATTTATTGAATTCAAACATCGCTCTTGACATCCTATTATAGGTGTCTTCAGTTTCTACTGTTATACTTGCATTGAAGGCATCAATCAAATTTTGTGTTTTTATCCTGTATGTAATTATTCTTTTCTTAATCTTGAATTGAAACATCAGCTCCGAAATGATACACGCACTAAATTTAATTTTCGGGTCATATCCCGCCTGCTTTGCTTGATAATACATCTTCGCCAAATCATTGTGTGTATATATCATTGTGTATTCGTCGTGTTCGGTGTGTTTTAATATGTCATCCAGCTCTTCAATCATGATGCATTTAATGGGTTCCTCTCTATGATTTAAATAAAAGTCGGTAGAAGCATTAACCTTGATATTATACTCTTTCTTTATTCCTAAATTTGATTTCAATTGTTTCAAGTCCTTATTTAATGTATATATATGGTCATTCTTTATTAATGCGTAGAATGTTTTGATATGGTGGTTTCTTTTTGGTGGGTCAAATGTAAAACTCAAATTACCTACAATATCGAAAATTCTGGCGGTGATGGCATACTCTTTAAACACCTTGTTCATGTCTTCTATTGAAGCACCATGGTTTTTGAATTCCTCGTCTGTTTTGTCTATGAGTTTCAAAATACTTTCTCTGGTCATCTTCTTCATGTTCTTGTCTTGTCCGTAAAAATCGTTCAATGCGTTAATCCAACATTCGTTTTTAACATAATGCTTTACCTTAATGGCTTCCTCAAAAGTGCAATATTCCGGGTCGAGTTCTGTTTCCATATATCTATGAAAAATACCAATATTATTTGCGTTTTTTAAGTTCTTCTTTTTAGGGTCATAATCTTTAATATCTCCTTCTACCGTGTCGGCATCATAAATGACTACTGCATCTATATAGTGCTTCATTGTCTTGTAATGCCTAGCGATGTCGTCATCTTGCGCCAGTGTTTTAATAACCTTCTTAAAAAGGTTTTTGTCATACAGTCTAAAAATTCTCTTCTTGACTAATTCCTCTATCCATCTTCCAGTCTTCACTCCCGCATGCTTATCGTCAAAATGCATGGGATAATATGTCCCGCCTTGAATGTCTTTAAACGATGCTTTTACCTTATGTGCTCCATATCCACTCATAGTAAAAAAACGAAATCCGATTGTGTAATCTCTGGGTTTTGTTTTGTGTCCTCTTGTTATGTTCTCCTGTTTGTTCTTTTTCATTCTTTCGTTTAGTGGTTCTCTCTCTTCGTATGTGTTCATAACCTGGTCATATTTTTGATTTGCCTTGCTCTTTTCATCCTCTGATTTTGCCTTTATGAAATCATTAACTATCTTCTCCGCTGTTGTGTATTGTGATATTTTCCTGTCGGTGTATAATCCTATAATGTCTCTAACCTTTGCCTTTTGTTGTGTTGATAAATTCCCCTTGTTCCTTTCGAGTTTGCTTTCTAAAGAGTTAATATTTCTTTTTACAGCTTTTGATGTCATAATAATATTTATATTATATATTTTATAGTGTCAATATTTCTTTAAATGCGTTTTTTCTTGAAATGTTATTTAATAATAATTTATAGTATATAATTATATTTTATGTAAAACTTATTTAAAGAAATACTGTGTTAATAATATATTAACAGAATGCCCAGATTATCAAAATATCATGATGTTACTAAGGACTTGAACCCGGATGACTACACAATGGAAGAGATACAAAAACAGATGGCTATATACAACCGCTTGTATTATCTTAAGAACCTACAAAAAGATGGATGGATGGAAAATAAAATTGAACAAAGCAAAAAGGCATATCGTCAGAAAGCCATAAAGGAATACATAGAAAAACAAAATATAGATATTGATGAAATTAAAAACCCTCAAGAACTACTTGACAAGCTCACGAAATGAAATACTTAATAATATTATGTTGTTTAATATTATTAATTATTTAGATTTTTTCTTTTTCAATAATTTAGTTTCCAAATATTCTACGCGATGGATTAGTTTTGATAAAGCATCCCAACTAATACAAGCCATTCTGTCATAACACATCGTTAAGTATTCTCCTGAATCATTTACAATATTATATTTAGGATTTGTGTATTGTTGAACATCTTGAGCAATCCATCCTAATTCAGTCTTTTTAGTTTTTTGATTTTTAACAAATGTTTTAATCTTAATGTTTTTTAGCATATTTATAGTGTCATCTTCTACATCTTCAATATTATCTTTCAGTCTCTTATCACTACTTAAATTAAATCCATTGAATGATGAAAATTGTGTATCGTCCAATTGTAAATATTTAGTGCCATCAATATAACTATCAATAGTTGTTGATGCTTCTAATCTTAAAACAGCATCACTATTTAAATGTCTCAAATTGATTTTATGAGCAATTCCAAAAGTCATATCACCGTCAATAGTCCAGTCGCCTCGTAATTCGCTATTACTTCCACTATTCAAAATAATTTTATTATCAGCATATGTTGAAGATAATCCAACAACCAAATTAATAGAGTTTGACGTGTTGCTATTCCTGATTATTAAATCATTTGTATCGACATACATTTCAGCATTATCAATTATTAGTTTTGATGTGTTGCCAAATTGAACATTGCCACTCGGTGAATTTTGTAATAATAAAGTATTTCCTGATACTGACTGAACTTGATTGACTTCAATCTTTTTACCAGAAACCATTGTTAAATCGCCGTTTGTATATACATCACCTAATACATCAACTGGTTTATTGAATATGGTTTTTGATACAGCGCCGTCGCACATAAAATATTGGTTAGAAGCATTGGTTATATCTCCGATACTACACGCTACAAAATTAGGATGATGAACATAAAAACCTTGAGTTGCCGATGGGGTGTGTGTTTCTAAATATGGAGTTAATGCATTGTCTAAATTATCAATTTTAGTTTTAATATCTGTTGAAAAATCATTATTTGTAAATAAATTACCTTTCATATAAACAGCACCTTCAAAATATGATGTTCCGTGTGCTTGAGCAAAATTGTATGAAGTATGAACATTACCGTTAATCGTAATTCTTGAAGCATTATTAGGTCTTCCAATAATAACATCTCCCGTATTCCATCCTAGCCATAATCTATAAGGTGTAGCACCTGTTAAACCTTGATACGAGTCCAACTGACAACCTCTTTTAAATTCTAAGCGTTGGTTACTTACGGCATCTTGAATTCTAAAAATTGGATTAGTATTATCTGTTAAACTAAGTATTAATGGAGAGTTTACTGTTTGTGCAGTTGTGATTGTTTTATCTAACTTTTGTAAATCTGCTGATATTAAACTATTAATCGTATTTGAATTTTCAGTTATTAATAAATCTTGTGTAGTGTTGTCTGATATGATTGAAGCAAATGTATTGCTGTATGCAGTATTTGTATTGAATAAATTAGTATCGTTTGTATATAATGTTGATACATCTGCTAAAATTGTTGATATTGTGTTTCCGTGTCCTGTTATTAGTGAAGAATTTGAACTTATATTATTGAAGTTTGAAGTGATTGTATTATTGGAATTTCCTACTAAGAATGTATTAGAACTAATAGTATTGAAGTTTGATGTTATTGTAGCGTTTAAATTACTGATTAAAAAAGTATTAGAACTAATATTATTAGCATTTGTGTCAAGTTTAATTGTATTTGCTGATATAGTCGGTAGTATTGAAGTTATGGTTAATCCGTGTGCTGTTATATTATTAAGGTTGCTTGTAATTGTTGTGTTTTGATTTACTTGTTCGTCAAACATCGTTGTTGAAGTAGCATTTAATTCAGTAATATCAAGAATATTAGCATCTATCTTATTTTTTTGTGCTAATATCAGTGCATCAACTTCTTCAGTAGTATAACCGCTACCCAATGCGCCTGCGGTGTCTGATAATTCTTGCTTTGTAGCATAAACACTGCTTAAGGTTGATGGTTCTGTTGAATTTATTAATACTAATTCACTTGCTATAATTCTGCTTGAGCCATCCAATGATAATGTTGAAAACATAATTATTATATAGTAGGTTATAAAATAATTATATTCTATCTTTTTTTTCCTCTTGAACCAAATATACCTTTATTTAATGCATTGTATTTTTCTTGCTTCTGTCTCAAATATTCATTTTGCAATAATTGGTAATGCTGTGCTATATTTTGTAGCGGGTTTGGAGGCGGTTGTGGTTGCATTCTTCTTGGGGGTGGTGTGTTCGCTATTATATTATTTGTTACTGGTTGTTGTGGTGGAACGTATTGCTCTTCTTCTTCGCGATATTCTACCTTTTGGGGCTTTGCTATTGGAACTGCTTTTGGTTTGATTGATTTAATTGGTTTAGATTCTAATGGTCCTTGGCAATTGCGTTCGTGACTGTATCTGTAAGATTTTAATGTTAAAGTTTTGGCACATTTTGGACAGGTTATTTTCTTTTCATTGCGTGCTTGAGTTTTTGAGTTGTTTTTCAATGGTTCTATAGGTTTCGCTTCTGTTGGTGCTTCTATTGTTGGTTCTGCCTTTGGTGCTTCTTCTTCAATTGGTGGTAATTCATTTACTGGCTCGTCTGCTTCAATTGTATTAGTAATTTCAGGTTCAACTTCTGACATATATAATATATTATATATTTTGTCTATATTTTTTATATATTTTGTCTATATGGACAAATTGAGAAATATATTATATTCAATTGTCTAATTGAAATAAAAGTGAGAACTGTATGGGTACCCCGTGAAAATCAATAACTTCGTTTCTGGAGGTTGTAATTTTAAAGTGTAATCTCTTAATATTTTTACCGCCTACATCAATAAAATCTGCATATATGGGAGAGGTGTAGTCGCTAATGACTCCGCCCAGTTGTTGGTTAATTTGAACTTTTTTTTTATTACTGAACTACTAAAATTATTAGGTGCTGAATATTTGTAGTCGCTTAGTTGAGGTGAGTTAATATATACATTTTGAAAAGGAACTAAATTAAAGTATCCACTTAGCCAAGATGACGCAGGTTCATAGGCAATATAATTACTTAATAAATAATTGATAGCTTTTGGTCTTAAGTTGTCATATTCAAACTGTCCTCTGTTCCATTCGCCATTTACATAAGTTTCTATTCTTCATCTGTAGGTATTTTGATTTTGTAATTTAGAGGGTCATTTAATTTAAGTTCCATTTTGCGTTCGCTTTGTCCATATACTGTTAAGAATAAGTCAGGTACAATATCATTAAATGCCGTGTTTAATTCCGTTTGTATTTTGTATGATAATTGATTAGCATAATAAATTTCACCGGATACATCAACGGCAGTGCTTCTCAATAAGACATTGGAACTATTATACAACATAATATAGAAGCGTTCGTAAAACCCTTTCTCTGTTGTATAAAACGGAGTGCTGAATGAACACTCTGTCACGAACATTTTTGTTCTTGGTGGAATTTCAAAGTTTTGGTCAAGTTCTATAATAAAATCGCTGGTAGAATTACTTTCTTGCAATCTGTAGGCACTATCAACATAGATTTTTTTATATGTTAATCTATCACTCATAAATATAATATACAATAGAAATTATAATATAATTATTATTGATAATTACTTTGTAATTATTGTTATTAATAGATAATTTTAAAAAATATCTATTAATAATATATGATTGGACGACAATTATTATTAGGTGCTATAGAAGGCAGGACGCCGACGCAAATGATGGCAGGTGTAGCAAGCGATAAAGCATATACAGCAGGCAAGGATTTAATAGAAGATGTATTTTTTAATCATAAAAAGACATTGGAAGACAAAATAGGAGGTTTCAATAAACATTTTGATAAGCAGATAATGAAACATAAAACACGCTATGCTGAAGAAATCAATGTTCAAAATAAAAATAAAATCGATGATGTCAAGGGTTTAGACGCAGCCTATTCAAATGTGAATGGAATAACAAGAATAGGCAACACTTTATATATTGGCGGCACTGGTGCTAAAACGGGACTAAATCACAAAGTCAATGATGTAATTGCAGATTTGTTTTTTATTCCTACTCATAATGTTCAATTAAGCGAAAGATATAAAGACGCAATGGAAGAATTAAGGAAAAATCCAGATGTGAATAGAATTGTTGGACATAGCCTCGGTTCATCCGTTGTTCAAGAAATCAACAACAGACACGGCAACAAATATGTTAGTACTGTTTATTCATCACCTTTTGTATCAGGAAGTAATCAACAGAAAAACCCGCGACACCTACGATTTAGAAATCGTGGAGACCCTATAGCAATGTTCGATGACGCGGCAATAACTGGAGAAATAGAAAGCAATAATTTATTAGATAAACACAGTTTCAATAATTGGGAAGGAAATGGACTCACAAGTATAAATCCTACTACTGATATTTCTAATGGGTTCAACCCGAATGATAATTCGGGTTAAATGCTTCGCGTTTCAACCCTAATTCAACACCAGAACAATAAATAAATAAATATATATATATATAAGTTATATATGAGTATTGATGCTGAGAAATGGGACAATGATGTTGAATATGCTTATGAAAGATTGATAGAGCGAGAGAAAGAGAAAGAACACAAAATATCAAATAGTAAATACGAATGTCATTGTGGCAAGGAAGTATTGAATAAAGATAAGGAAGAGCACGAAAGCAATGATTTAAATCATTTATACTACAGAAAAGGTAATATTGAAGGACTTATAATAGGCACGTATAGTGAAATTATTAATTATGAAAATGATTATTTAAAATTACATCCAGAAAATAACAAAATACATTATACAGATTATAGTAGAGTTGATTATACCGACTTTTTAAAAGAACAAGAAGAAAAGAAAATTCCATTAGATGAAGATGATTTAAGTTATTTGTATAAGTATAGAGACGAATTAGAAGATTGTATAAAGCGTATAACTGAACTAACATTATCTCAATAATATTAATAATAATGTTTAGAAATAAAGACAAGCAACACAAAATTCCATTAGAGAAGAAACTGACAAAAGAACCTACAAAATACGATAAACAATATAAAATTTTAGATTATGATACTTTAAAAGATATAGTTGATACAAAAAATAATTATCTAATAAATACTATAAAAAATACAACTTCAAACAATTCTACTACAATGCTTCCACATAAGAAAAATATAAAAAAATAAAAAATAAAATCTATATCATCATATATAAGTAATGGATAATATAATTGCAGAAAGTGAAACTACAATGATTAACTCGTTAAATTTTGGACTTCCAGAAACAGCACAATATATCACAGACAGAAGACACGTTAATTATTTTCCATCGGGTAGTAATGTCTATAATCCAAATGCAGGAAACAAGAATATTAGATTTCATATATCAGGAGAAGACAACACATATATTGATTTATCTTCTATTCGTTTATTTGCTAATCTTCAAAACACTGACGGAACACGAAGTCATTTTTTACGACCGTTAGGTAATTTATCATCCTTCTTCAGTCGGTATAGATGCACAGTAGGCGGACAACAGGTTCAGGATATTATTGAATACAATAGGCACTGTGAATTGTATAATTCTTTTAAAAGTCAAGATGCTAGAGATATGGACGATTTGGAAAGCAGCGCTAATCCTCGCTGGGATGATGACTGGCGACACACATATGCCACTGGCTTAGCAGAAATGTTAGATGTTAATAAACGAACTAACCCTGCTGCTGACCCCGTGGCAACAACATTTCCAACTACACGAGACCACAACAACTGGGGAGATTTAACAGCACGATATACTCGCCATTCAGTAGCAGGAATTCCCGGCGCCAATGGTTATATGAGATTAGGACATAAACCAGTATGCGGACTGTTAGAAAGCAATTATTATTTACCTCTTCGTTATGCTCCACTTGAACTGGAATTTACAATTGTATCAGATGAACATATACCAGTAGTTACGCCTTTTACCGTAACTGATGCCAACACTCAAAATGATGCCAAAGGTTATTATTTCACAACTGGAGACACCTCAACGCAGTGGGAATTAAATAACGTAATCATTAGAGCTGAGGTAATTCAATTGGACAACACGGTCAACAATAATATAGTGAAACATTTGTTAGAAGGTCAAAGTTTGAAATTGGTATTTCCAATGTATCACACTATGACACAATCATTCAACGCGGGAGGAAATGAAATTAATATGAACATTGTTAAATCCGCTTCTAAATTAAATGGTTGCTTCATTACATTGTATCGTGCGCCAAGAGCAGGTGTAGATGCTGATAATAATGATTACTACAGACACGATAATTATATTTATAAGAGATGGAACTATTTTTACAATCCTATGATTAATTCTCGTATTTTTGATGGTCCTAATCCAGATGGTGCTGATCGTGAGCGTTTCCAAGGTAAAGGTTTTCAAGATAAAGATTTAAATTTAACGTGGCAATTACAAATCAACAACAAGAAATATCCAGAGTTTGAATGCCAGAGCCTCGCCGAGAGTGCCTACTACCTCCGAAGAACATTACACTATTTGAACCCCGACCAAGACGCATTTAGCATTTCCTACAAACGCTACAGAGAAGACAAGTTCGTTATTGGGATTTCATTTGAAAAGATGGCGGACACTAATTTTACAGGCCAGAATACTAAAATGGGAGGTCTGTTAGTATTCAAACTGAAAGGAAGTAACAGAGCACTGACAGCTAATGAAGATGTGCGAGAATTATTTGTGCATATGATTTCGGAGTCTGTTCTGGAATTAAGGGAAAGCGGGAGCATTCTTTACGATTAAAATTAAAATCTATGATAAATATATAATGTGTAAATTTCATAAACGAAATAATAAGAAAAATAAAGGTAAGATATTTTTACAATCCTCACAAATTAAATATAGTCCATTTGATATGAAAGATACAAAATATTTAGAACACCTGCACGAACAAATGAAGTTAAGAAACTCACAAGAAGCATCAGTAGCATTAAGGAAAAAGATTGACGAAGGAAATAAGAGAGCAAACTATGTAAATGAGCTGGATAGGACGATGGGTGAATTATATCGTCCTAACTTGCCACATGCAACAAAAGAACATTTAAATAAATGGTATGAAGATACAAAAAAGTTAATATTTACTTAAGATTTATTATAATAATATTAATAATCTAACTATTATTATAATAAATATGGCAACTACAGCAAGTTTAGAATTAATAAACCCATATGCAAAATTTGGATTGAAACGACGACCTACTTATGAAGAAATTGTAGGT
This sequence comes from Effrenium voratum, assembly GCA_963377175.1. NCBI lineage: Eukaryota > Dinophyceae > Suessiales > Symbiodiniaceae > Effrenium > Effrenium voratum. The sequence goes on along the minus strand of CAUJNA010000194.1, from coordinate 272,809 downwards.
CTAATTGGCGAAAATGATTTAATAACGGGAAAACTACCTAACCGAGATGCTACATTCTTCAAAGCAAGTCCTCAGGGTAGTTTTTTTGATGGAAGCGACCATTTAGAATTATTGAAAGACCAAGAGATGAGAATATTAGACAGACAAATGAGAGAGGCAATGATGAAACAAGAAGCACATAGAAATGGACACACTATGCAGTTCATAGAAGAAACACAGAACCGGCAACAACAACAGATGATATCCAACCGACACAAGCAGAAGAACCAACAATAGCACCTGTGCAAACAGAATTGCAACAACGAGCACAACAAGCAACACAAAGACAGCAAGAAGCACAAGAACAACATAGAAACTTTATTGCACAAGGCGCATCGTCTATTTTCAATCGCTTAATGTTAGGACGCTCAATATCAAGCGACATAACTGACAGCCCAGAATTAATACCAGATGAGGAAATGATGACAGCAAGAGAATCGCAATTAAGTGAAAAAGAAAAATTAATTATATCAAGAATTGATGAACTACACCCAGACATTCAACCGGAGTTTAAACAACAAGCGTTTGAAATATTGTATTCAGTAAAGGACAGACAACCACGAATTTTTGCCAATAATTTGACTGAAATGAGCAAAGTCGTAAATGATTTATATATTATACAACTAATTAAGGCAACGGAGTTTGAAGAATTTTCACATCTAGCAAGACTTCATAAGAACGCAAAAGGCGATACAAAGAAACCAATAACAGACCAAATCGCCCAAATGTATGGCGACTTAGTTTATTACAAATATATCGCCAAACCCCAACAAGTAATAGGAGCAACTACCAAAAAGATGGCAAAACCTCCAAGTCGAGCAGCAGGAAGCGGTGAAAGTTAATAATAATAATATAAGTATATTTAATGATAATATTAACTAAAAATATACTGAAAAGAAAGAAGCAGAAATTCAATGATAAATATGATGACGACAGTTTTACAATACATAACCTAATGAAACCAAACACACCAACAACAATACAACCACCGAAACTGATGAAAAAGGGCATACCGAGAGAATTTGTTGACATTGCAACCAACACAGATACTATTGCTACAGCAACCAGAGAGACGCAAGAAAAGTTATACAATGATACAGACCAACCATTAAACGTGACATTTGAAGCGTTTAAGGTAAAGGAAAACCAGGACAATATGTTTAAATTAATGCTAAAAAACTTTTGGCACAACACATACAAAAGAAATGAGCCAACAAGAACACAGGCAACACAAACATTGAAAAACCAACGCGACGCAATGGTGTCAGCCTTTACTGAAATGCTTGACAACAACAAACCACCAGAACCACCGCCAAAGAAACCACCAGACGAGGATGACAGCGATGAAGAAGAAAAGAAGTTCAAACTGACAAAAATGATAGAAATAATGCTACACAACGGCGCTACAGTAGCAGATATAATATTAAACTTATCACATAGCGCAATTGCAACAACAATAAATATCGCAGATTTAGTTAATCAAATAACAGCAGGAAATGCACAAAGTAGCAGTAGCAATTCATCAAATGAAGCTATTAGTGTTCATAGTTCTCCACCTATTACTGTCCATAGTTCTTCATCCGAAAGTCCAACAGAAATACCAGCACCAACTGAAGACGAAGAAGAAGAAGAAAACCAACATTTCAATTTTGAAAAATTAAAATCTAAATAATATTATATATAATGGGTTCAAGTAAATCAAAACCAGTAGAAATTGATGATGAAGAGGCTATTAAAGTAATAAAAGGTATAGATGTAAATACGATAAGTGAAATGTCAAGAATTGATATTCTACAAATAAATTCATTGAAAGCAATAATCAATAAATTAGAAAAAGTTAATGAATGTAAAAAGGATAAAATATATTATAAATTACCTGCTCTCAACCTTTGTAGCTATTCATTATTTTGAATTAATAATATTAAAACATAATTAATATTATTAATTGCTTATACAACTTCTTTCACTTTTTGGCGTTGATGTTGAAACAGTGCTATTTGTTTCATCTATTAAATCGTCGCGAAGCTCGCGAGCCTCTGGCGAAGCGTCTTCATCAACAAAATTATTTTGAAATCTTAATAATTCCTCGTCCGTTGCCCTCCTCTTCAATGCCTTATAAAGTTTATGTATCCAAGAATTAGTATGAAAATTATAATTACCTCTACGATACAATCCACCACATCTACATAGTTTCATTGGCATATTATTATATTATATTAAGTTAGAATATCTTTATTCATCATTTGTAATTTGAAATGCCTGTTCAAAATTGATATGAAACATTTTGTTAATGTCTTTTGAATTCATATTCACGTAGAAAAAAGAATATGGAGCAAAATTAACGGCTTGACGATACATATCTAATAATTGCTGTTTATCAACAATGGCGCTATTTTCTTCAATAAAACTCATTAATTCACTGGCATTTTTCAACCTAAAAATATATAATGAACTGGCATTTAAACGAATGATAGGCGCTAAAACATTATATTTTTGTGTTGAACAAATTACACTTACTGCATCGTGCCTGCCTCTTGTAAAAAGTCCGTGTAATAATTTACTATATCTAACAAATTTAGGGTCGTCTGCGTGGTCATCTATAACGATTAATATTGAATGTAGTTTCTTTATCTTTTTAGATTTCATATAATTAATTATTTTCTTCTGTCTTTCAATTACATTTTCTAAATCACTTGGATTATAATTATCAAAATAAATTTGTTCTTTTTCATCATCCACGTGCAATTCATCCCTGATATATTTTTTAACTTCTGTAAAAGTTGGGTCGTTATGGACGCTGGGTGAAAATATAAATATTCTTGCGAATGAATTTCTATAAACATTCAATATTAAATTTTGAATAAGGACAGTCTTACCGCCTGTCGAAGAAGCAACTATAATACTTCTAAATGGTAATTTTGGCACGTGCTCATATTTGGATTGCTTGAATTCATATTCGGTTATGTTTATTGGTTTTATTATTGGAACATCTGTCATAGTTGATATTAAAGAAATATAGAAAATTATATTTAAAAATTAACTTGTAATTATTATTAAATGGAACATCATTTTTATGATATGCTGGTGGCGAATATCATAAAATGGAACAGGTTTTCCATTGCTACAATCAATAAGCATTGAAGCTAATTAGTTTGTATCTCTCTCGCGCGTGCAATGAAAACCCCAAGTGCTGTGCCCCACCAATATTCTATTATGCATGAAAATAATAAGATTAAATAATTTAAATAATTATTTTATCTTATTATTATATGACTGTTATCCATTGCAATTGTTGTAAAACTTATGATGACAAATATTTATTTAAACATCTAAATTCAAAACATCATCAGAAATTTGTAGAATATAGATGGAATAAAGACGATACAATGAAAAAACTTTACAAGAAGAGAAAGGCAGAAATGAAAAATAATTTATCTTATTATTTATATGAATAGGAGTTATTCAAATTATATTAATATAATAGATGAAGTAGAAAATATAGAACAAGTAATAATTACTGATAATAAAACTAAAAAATGCTGTTATTATTCATTAGAATTAATTAAGTTTGTGATACAGTATATCAAAAATAAAATGTAAATATTAATATAAATGGTGAAAAAGAAAAAGAAAAACAAAAATAAGACAAGTTTAAGTCTATCTTCAACAGAAGATAGCGGAGAAATTGTTAAAGAAACAGCAGTAATTGAGTTTTCTTGTCCAATGTGTAAAAAGATGTTAGAAATGAAAAATGAATTAGAAATAAAAAATAATAAAAATTGTAAATGTTCATGTATTCCAACAAGTTTCAAAATAAGTAAAAATGATAAGAAAATGAGTATTGATAAAACTAAAGACAGTATCAACTTAGAAACTGATGTCCACAATATAACTTTTAAATGGGGTAAGGATGCATCACTCGCGGATAATAATGAAAACGAAACACAAGAAACTGTTAAACAAATGATGAAAAATATATAATTAAATAAATTAATATCTAAATAAATATATAGTAATGTCTGAAAATGAGAATTATACTATTAATGATTTAATGAAGAGGATAACATTAATTGGTAAAAATATCAAACACTTAAATGATATGATTAAATCCATTGATGACAAAATGAAACCAGTTGAACGCGAACAACAAAGCAACGAAGAGAAGGAGAAAATCGAAAAGATATTTCAAGCAAAATCTATAGGAAGACCATCGGGCGACTACCCTACAAAGCAAAAGAAATACTGCGATATGTTGAATACAGGAAAAATCAAACAACCAAAGCAACAAACATTAGAGTTTTATAAAATTACAAAAAATGATGATGGAGTATATGTATTATTTGAATAATTAATATCTAAGTGATTCTGATATTCACTTAAACAAAAAACACCATTAAACACTATGGAGGAAACAACACCAGTTAAATCACGAAAAAACCACAAAGACTATTCAAATGGTAAAATATACATAGTTAGAAATACCGAGAATGATAGCACATACATAGGAAGCACAACACAGAAATTAAGTGAAAGAATGGCACAGCACAGAAAAACAACCAGAAATATACGAGCAAATAATTATAAGGTTTATAGGTTTATGAATGATAGAGGTATAGACAAGTTTTACATAGAACTTATTGAATACTTCCCGTGTAATACTAACGAAGAATTACACAAAAGAGAAGGTGAAATAATACGAGAATGGAAACCTGATTTGAACAAACACATAGCAGGAAGAACTGTTGCCGAATACAAAGAAGACGAAGCAGAACAAATCAGACAACGTGATAGGGAACGCTACGCGAAAAATAGAGATGTTAGATTACAGCAACGAAAAATCAAATATACCTGTTGTTGTGGGTCAGTAATTAGAAGAGATATAAAAGCAGTGCACGAAAGAAGTAAAAAACATCAAGACTTTTTAAACCAAAATATTTAATCTAAATAGTTCTAATAAATGAATTTATTAGAGTTATTTTCAGGTAGTGGTTCAGTCGGAACCATAGCAAAGTCGCTTGGATTTAATGTGATATCATTAGACTTGAAAAATGCTGATATCAACACTGATATTTTGGAGTGGGATTACAAACAGTTTGACAGAAACCATTTTGATTTTATTTGGAGTAGTCCCCCGTGCACTGAATATAGTGTAGCAAAAACTAGGGGAATTAGGAATATCGAATATGCAAATAGTATTGTCTTAAAAACTATTGAGATTATCAAATATTTCAATCCTAAATATTTTGTAATCGAAAATCCACAAACTGGATTATTAAAACATCAGGAGTTTATGGATGAGTTTGATTTTAAAGATGTTGATTACTGCAAGTATGGAATGCCTTACAGAAAGCGCACTAGGCTCTGGAATAACATTACAACTTGGAAACCTAGAGAATTATGTAAAAAGGATTGTGGCAACATCAGGAATAATAAACATATTGAAACCGCACAGAGACTGCCATCGGGCACCAAGGAAAATTGGGGAGACAATCCAACAATACATAAGCAGGAAGACCTATATAAAATACCTAGCGAATTAATTTGTGAAATCTTAGTGAGTTTGACGGATTAAGGATTTTGAGTTTGGGGTTGGGCTTGAAACTTGAAAACCCAGCTAAAATGAATACACGCCAAATTGGTGTGTATGTCCATCGGTATTGGTGTGTGCGGCTAGCGGTATTGGTGTGTGCGGCTAGCGGTATTGGTGTGTGCGGCTAGCGGTATTGGTGTGTGCGGCTAGCGGTATTGGTGTGTGCGGCTAGCGGTATTGGTGTGTGCGGCTAGCGGTATTGGTGTGTGCGGCTAGCGGTATTGGTGTGTGTGTGTGGCTGCCGGTTCTGGTGCAACTATTGAACTGATAGTGGTGAAATTATTGATTTTGGTGGTGAAATCACTGATTTTGGTAGTGAAATCACTGATTTTGGTGGTGAAATCACTGATTTTGGTGGCGAAATCACTGATTTTGGTGGTGAAATTACTGATTTTGGTGGTGAAATCACTGATTTTGGTGGATTAAGGATTTTGATTTCAGTAAAGTGGTCTACAGTTTTCAGTAAAGTGGTCTACTGTTTTCAGTAAACTGGTCTACTGTTTTCAGTAAAGTGGTCTACTGTTTTCAGTAAGTGGCTTACTACTGTTTTCAGTACAGTGGTCTACTGTTTTCAGTAAGTGGCCTACTGTTTTCAGTAAAGTGGTCTACTGTTTTCAGTAAAGTGGTCTACTGTTTTCAGTAAGTGGCCTACTGTTTTCAGTAAAGTACTAAATGGAATAGAACAATCATTAGGACAGCAGTATTATTATCTGTCTTGAGACATGAGTTATTAAAACCATACTATGATTATAACATTTATACCCTTATATGTTATAATTATAATGTAAGTATAGCGTTTTATATATTGAAGATAAAATCCTACAAGGAGGACCACGCCCCAAACAAATATATGATGAAACTGATGAAACGAAGGAGGGGAGTGATGTTGTTGCTGTTCTATTTTTTGTCCGGGAAATGGACAAATCGTTTTTAGACAGTTCGAATATTTTTTTGATGACAAATATTTTTTTGCAATATATTTTGCAAAATTTATTTTTTTGAAATGGATGAGGTGAGGAGATTGAGGAAATGACATTTTGGAGGGTAGTTGGTGAAATGAATGAGGCGAGGAGAAAGGAGAAAAGGATGGCGAAAATTTTGGAAAAATGATGATAAAAAAACGGATGAGATGGACAGAAAGGAATGTAGAAAGATGATGAAAACAAATAAGGGTAGAAGATGGAAGATGAAAAAAAATGTAGGGTGGGGGGTATGTATGAAGCAATTTATTTGCGGGGCAAGGCCCCCGACTACTAAATAAGGGAAACACCCCAACACCTCCCCCCACCCAAGGCGGGGCCAGAGGCACCCAAGTCCCGGTGGGGAGAGAACATATTACGCCACCTCCAAAAGGGTAGTGAGACACGACCTAGCGGCTCTCACCCTTCAAGATCGCCTCCTTTGCCACCGAGTGGATGGCCGCCAGCCCTGACTTCTCTGGGTTGCTCAGGATGACCGACCACAGGGCAGTGGAGACATCCCCCAGGCCGTTCGAAGAGCTGAATCGCATGCGCGGGGTGCTCGCATCTGCAAGGACTAGCCGCTCGTCCCTGGGGGGCTCCGTCGGCTCCACCCGCTTGTAGAACTCCATCCTGTCCCGGATCCACTGATTATATAGCTGCTCCGGGGGCTCGTCCATCACCAGCTGCAGGCAGGTGGCCTTGTCCTTGTGCCACCCCGTAATCTGGAGCAGCCGGGTCCCCCCCCGGCTCGCCTTCCAGAAGCCCTTGCAGAACCTGCACATGTAGCCCCCGGTGGTCTTGAACTTCTCCTTGCCCACCACCTCCCATGCGCTGATGCTGGGCAGGACAAGGCCGCACTCCACCGAGGCCCAGAACACGTGCTTGGTTCCCGTCGGGAAGTGCTTGTTGATGTACTTCTTGCCCGCGACCGCCGTGACAGTGGACGTGGTGATCGGGGGGTACCTTCTGGTGCCCTGGTCCGGCGTGCGGAGCGTAGTGTCCGCTCCCGCCAGAATCTTGGCCTTGGGGTCCGATTCCCCGGGGCCAGAGGCACCCAAGGGGGGGGAGCAGCCCATGATCAGGTCCTGGGAGTAGCCCAGACGGTCGTACAGGCCGCCTCCTGCGGGACTGGCTCCACCCAGTCATGGACCACGTTGCAACGCCAGTTGACCTTGATCTCCACCATGGAGGACTTACTGAGGCCTGCCACCAGTTTGGTGTACACCGAGTCAAAAGCCCTCAACGATGACAGCGGGAGCGTGATGCGCTCGTCACAGACCGCCCTGAAACGCAGCACCTCCTTGCTGTCGTGGACGGGGGCCACTGGGAGCTCCATCACCGGCAATGGGCAATTGACGATGAAGTTCTTGGCTGCCAGAAACGTCCCCATCTCCTTAAAGATGTAGCTCCATTCCGCCTTAGTGCGCGGCTTGGGGATTCCCAGGCTCTCCAGGAAGGGGACCGCCTCCTTCCGCATCTGCAGGATGTTCCCCATCCACTTATCCGAAGCCGAGCCCTCCGCATTGCGGCCCCGTCGCTGCGTCTTCACGACCAGCGGGAATGTGGTCCAAGCCGAGAAGATGTACTTGAAGGTGAATCGGTGGGCGTACACCCCCGTCAAGCTCGGCAGGTCCCACGTGCGAGTCTGCCTTGTCCAAAACACGCCATCGCCCTTAGCCCAGAAGATCCCCACCACCTGCTCCGGCGCCGGGCGCTCCCCCCGGTTCACCTGCGCTCGGATCTCCTAAATGATCGGGTCGATGTGGTCCCGCTCACACGTGAGTGGGTGGGTCCTGCGCTCCAGGGCCAGGAGCTCCTCCGGCGAGAGCTTGAATTGCTGGTCCGCGCCCTTTGGGGATTTCGCCGCTGGAGTGCTTCTTCCAGATCCCCCCAAACATCCGTAGCTCCCCTTGGTGCCTCTTCATCGCCCAGAGGACAGCTTCCCCTCCTCCGAGTCCAGGTCCTGTGGTGGCCTTGGTTGGTCCCCCCCGGGGCTAGTGGCACCCTTGGGGGGGGCCGGTGTCGCCAGATCGGGCATCTCCTCCAGCAACGCCTCCTGGTTCCACGGGTTCTGTGCCTCTCTGAGCCTCCGGATGTAGGGGACGTACTTCTCCTTGATGTCCCCCACGTTGGGGATGTCCTCGGGGTCATCCAGCTCCAGGGGGCAGAACAGCCCCCTCTCCAGAGCCTGCCTGAGATCATCTGGCCATGCCGGGCTGGAGGGTGTGGTTAAGCATCCATGCCTGGTTGGGTCCTGGGTGCGCTTGTTCGCCTCCTGCGCCTCCTGAATGGAGCCCATCGCATCAGCCAGTGCCTGGCTGGCGTCGACACCCTTACCCTCCAGGTACTGATCTCGCAGCTTGGCCTTGAATTGCTCCAGGTTGACCTTCCTGAGGGCCCGGGCTCCCTCATTGGCCACCTCCTCTGCCGGCAGGGCCTGCATGCCCTCCTGGAGAGGCGCCAGGATTGCCATCTCATTGTCAAGCATCTCATCCGTGACCAACTCCTTGTGCCGCTGCCTGGCCGAGGACTCCTCCAGGGTCGGTTTCCGGTGCTCCCTCAAGGCCTTGTGCAACTCTTCCTTCTTCCGAATCGCCTGGTCCACCTGGGGGTGGTAGAGCTGGAAGCTCTGAGCCTCTGCCTCCTGCAGGGACCGCTGCACCTTGACCTTGACCTCCTGGCGCTCCCGGACCTTCAACGCCTCATCGTCCGCCTCCATGGACAGGATCTCCTGCCGGATATCCACCCGCCTGTTAAGCGGGACCACGTCAGCCATGGTGATCTCCTCTGCCGTGTCCGTTTTCGGAGGAGCTCTCCCCAGGATCGTGCCGTCCACCAGGTTGCGGTCTGCCTGCGCCCGGGTACCACCGGGGTTAGTGGCACCCAGGCTTCCCCCATCCCGCTGCTGGATCCAGGTCGGCTTGCCCTCCACAATGAGCAGGTTGTACGTGACGCCGTCCGCCTCGTAGGTAGCAGAGGGTGCCTGGAAGGGGACAAACTCCTTGCCCGGGCAGACCCAGCATTGATTGGCTGCCTCCGGCCACCCCGTGCCGCATGCCTTACACATGAATTTGTAGTCGGAGTGGCCGGCATCGAGTCTGTGCATCCGCTGGGTGCCAATGCATGCCTTATTCCGCTGGAACTGTGAGGCCCAGACCTCCTCCTGCCGGATCTGGATCTTCATCGGAACATAGGCCTCCAGGATGCGAACCACCAAGTCCTCCGTGAGATTCTTACCGACAAACTTGTGGAACAGGGAGACCGCCTCCTCCACCGTGACGTCCCTCAGCAACGTGGCCGCCGATGCCGGAAGAACCGGGAAGAGGTCTGGGAGGTCCACTAGCTTGAAATAGCCAGGACGGCCATCCACCGGCACCAGGGAGACCGGTTTGTTCACCGGGGCCGTGGTCTTCTGGGAGGCCGCCACGAAGCCCTTCAGCCTCTTCGTTGGTGGAGTAGCCCGCTCCGTGGTGACCGCATCGCTCATCTCCTTGTCCTCGTCCTCGGCGGGGCCAGAGGCACCCAGGCCGGGAGTCGGTGTGGAGAAGGCCACACGGAGCCGCTCCAGTGCACTGGAGAGGTCGTTCATCACATCGGTGGCCGATGCCGCCGGGGGCGCCTCGGGCTCATTCAACACCAGGCCGGCCGCCACAGCCGCCTCGCGTGTGCGGACTTCCTGGGCCTCCTGGCTGGCCATTTCCACCTCCTCCGCGGTGAGTGCCTGGTCCTCAATCAACTCGAAGGAAGTTGCCGAAGTCGCCGAGGAGGCCATTGCTTGTTCGGGGTTGGTTCGGAAGTGATTCCCCTAAATTTTTACACAAAGTTGGGTTCAGAGAACCCAAGATCCAAGCTTGAGCCAAAATGGCCGGGGCCATTATGGTCAAGCATTTCAAACACAGTTCATGTTTCCACATGCGTTTCAACATTAACAAATTATCAGGATGAGAGGACCCCTCTTTTGGGTGATGGCCTGCACCACTTGCAGTAACATCCAGAACAGATCTTGAAATCATCCGCAAGCCTTGGGGCTGGCTGCAAGCCATACATTTGCTCAAACGCCAGGCGAAGTCACTTATGTTGGCCTTGGATTAATCAAGCTTGCCGGGCGGAGTTCCCCTCCAAAACAAGCGAAAGGCTCCCTCTAAAATTGGGCACCTCCCTATTAATCAAACGGGGATCTATGTTGGCTGTACTATGCTCGTGCTGGGCGCCGCCATCGCAGGCCATCGCATGCTGGGGCGTGGGGTGGAGGGACCAACAACCCCAGTCATGGGCCATACATCCTCAGCAGCCCAGTCACATGGATGGCCACGGCTCAAGAACGACTGGCCCTCCCAAAGCCTCCCTGAACCCTTGCTGTGTCCCCTGTGTCCCCGACCCGGAGGGCATCTTGGCGCTTTTGCGCCAGCAAGCGGCGCCACTCGGACAGGGCGGAGACCTCAGGAGGGCAGCGGGATAGGAATCCTAAATCCCCAAACCGAACGGCAACAGTTGTAGGAAAATGTAGGAAATAGCTTCTGCGATACCAAATTGGACCATCCTTCCTGACTGCTTTGTCACTTGAAAGGGAGGGTCCTCCCTTGTATCACAAACGATGGCCCTAAACAACAGTGTTCCACAACCACGCTCGGCAAAAAAAAGCCGGCCAACGGCATCTCAAACGGCAAAGGTCCAAAAGGTCAGCCAACTCTGGCGAAGTGATGTCCCCCGCGATGAACTGTTTCAATCAGAGAGCATGTTAGTTTATCAGCATGATCTTTGGCTATTCCTGAACAAAATCAACTGAGCCCTCCCTAAAAACCCAATGACAAGGTTTGCTTTGACTATTGCACCGATGGCCCATGGGCGCCGTGGGGTGTGCAAGGCCGTGAAGGCTCCTAATCATTTGTTGCCCTGTTGGCCAACGCGTTTTCAGCAATCATATGTAGCATGCGAAGTCCTGCCGAACCAAACCCGCCTGGGAACCTCCAAGTGAGCTAGTGAAAAGGTGTATCCCTCACAGCCCCCACCAGGAAACAAGTGAGTCAAAAGTCGACTCCCTCCCGCAGAAACTGCGCAGCCAAGTCGCCATCAGTCCCGCACGGGACCCTCCGAGCCACTGCCGTTGCAGCACTCCTGGGAGTTGCGCACGGGATACTAACTGACTGTTTTCTGGTCCCGGTCAAACTGACTCTGTTGCATGAAAGCTGCCAAGGGAACCATGCTGTAAGCTGGAACAACCCCCTTGCCACACCTAATGTTGATACGGACAGGGCGCCCGAAAATATGAAATGCCCAAAGACGCCAGCACAATTGGCCAGTGTGTCTCGCACCTGTCATGGAAAAGGAAACTGCTATACCCTCTGCAGAACGGTTCTTGTGGGGAATTTGGAGTCCCGCAGCGACCCACCTACCACGGCGTGCGCACGGCCGCGGCCGCGAGCCAGGCGCCGCCTAAGGGCAATCAACACAAAGCCAACCATTGGGGTTGATTTCAAAATGAGATATGGAGCTCAGAAATGCTCTTTTTTTTGCGTCCTCTTGAAAACAGGCACCTTGAAAAAGATGGGTGACTCCCGACCTGACACAAGGTGGTCCCTAAGAAGGACAGTCCCATCACAAGTTGGCGGTCCTTTTAGTCTGAGGTGGCTAGAATTTTCCCAGAATCATCCGCAGAACGCAGGTAGCTTCCTTCGAACGCAGCGGGAACCAGATCATGAGCCACTGCTACTTTCAAGGCTCGCCTACTTTGAATCGTCTTTTGCCGGCAATGTTGCTCCTATAGCTAGCTCGCTACTCATAGCAAACAACCTCGAAGGCAACAGAATGCTCCTATGGCACAGGCAGGGCCAACCTTCAGACCAGCGGGCCCACGCAAGCTGCGGCACGTCTGCCCGTTCGTGGCATTCCTTCTTTCAATGCCAAATGCAGGCTGTCCCAATCTCTCATTCCGCTCAAACCGTTCAAAACGCCGCCTGGGAAACAAAACGTAAACGCGCAGGTGCCAGTGACTTGGATTCGGGTGTCAAACTGGCAAGTCAAGAATCCAACACAACCCCACACACACACACACACGCATACCTAGTACAAGTAGAAGTGTGCAAATAAAACGTATGTGCGCACACGTCTGAAGAAACATGCTTTAGTCGGCTCTCGGCGTTCGCATGTTTTTTGTCACTCCTGCTCCATACATGGTGTGCGCGTGCTGAGAGGTCGGCAGGCGGGCAGGCTGGCACAGGCCCCCAAGGCCCTCCCCAAGTCAAGCATACGCCAATGGAAATGCATTTGGTGGTTCATGTGACTCATGTACGGTTGCGTCTGCCTGTTGAAAGTTTCTGAAAGTCAAGGCCCCAGCCACGCGTGGAAGGAAGGTCCAGGCCGGCCCGAAAGAGCCTTCCGCCTGACAGGACTGCCAATGCTTGATTGTGAACCTGGCCGTAAGGGCTGCTCGCTGTTAGACAACGTGTCTTCTGAACGGCTCCCATGGATGGCCACTTCAATCCAAGTGGGTTCTGCGTGGAAAGGACGCAACCCTTCACAAGCCATCCTTCCAGGGGCGCTTGAAATAAGCCACCAAGAAAGTCAGATGAGTGTGGCTCGAAATTAAGCAGCTGGGGATACGCAGGTCTAGTCTACTTTCCAAATTACAAGGGTTCCATTCAGACCCCTATTCTTGAGCCACACCCGGATGGCAGCGGGGAGGACATGCTACTCAAGTCAATACGCAGGTTCTTACACTCCGCTGAACTCTCCAGGGCGCCGACCCCCAACTCATCACGGCCTGGCAGTCTGTAGGGCACATCAGTGCCTGACTACGCCTGATTGCATTACAATGAGATAGCGCTGAATTCTATTGCATGTGTATATAACTGATTTCAGAAACTCAGCGTACCCCCTGAACAGTGGGAAACGGCAATTTGGTAGACAAAAGCATTTTGCGCAGTGCCCGTTACACATGCGAAGCTATCAAGTCTTCTTCACCAACCCACCGCTCTTGCCCCCTTTAGAAACAACTATGGCCCCACAGCCATGCCTGGGGAGTTCCCCAGCAGTGCTGCAAAGCTGGCCAAAAGCGGAACAACACTTACTGCCCACCAAAATGTTGGCGCCGTAGATTTGAGCGGAATCACTGTCCTCCCCGAGATGGCCTTGAAACATAGCTGGAGGCTAGTATGCCGTTGATATTCCATTCAAATAGCGCTTTGTCCTGCGCGCCCTCCCATTCGAAGCAGGTCATAGGCGGTCTGCCCCGCCTTGTCAATGGCTGTGATCCTGCGCCGCCTCCGGCCACCAGCCTGGCCAAAGCCAGGGATTGTGCCAGCAAACAGGGCATCTTTCAAGTGCAACCACCGCCCACCTACAACCATATTGTCTTGCACCAGGTGTCAAATACTGGCTGGCCAGGTCTCTTGGGGATAACAGAGTCTTCTCTTTAAGAAAGACTTTCCCCAGCCCCTGGCTGTGGCCTTGACCCGTTGTTCGAGTGGACCTCCAAGTTAGACCTGGCCTTTGCCAGCTCCACCCAGGCCGCAAGGACCTCCTTGAGCTGCCGCAGCGCCCTCTCTTTGGTGTTCTTCGGCAGCTGGCAAGGCGCAGGCGTTTGAAGCGGCCGCTTTCGTGTTGCTTACGTGTTACTTGTGTGTTGCTTTCTCTTCTTGTTCTTTTCTTTGTTTTGGGGGGACAGGGTTTGCGGTGTTTACTTGCGCTCTGTCCAGCTGGTTTGCATCCAAGGGTCTTGTTGTTTGATTTGTCGTTTTTTGCTTCATCCGTGTTTTGTTGTTGGCAGCTTTGCAGCTTTGTTTTTGTGGTGGGGAGTTTAACCATGCCCGTTGGCGGCTGCGGATCCCAACGGATAGTGGGGCGCTCAAGATGCTGTTTCTATGCCCCTCCTTGACAAAGCAACAGCGACCTAGAAGGTTCCCGCGAGCCAGAAGCTCTTCTTTCACTAGGCGATTTCGCCCTCCTGCACACGATCATGCAGCCTGATATGGCCCTGCCGGCCCAGAACTGGACAGAAAGATTTCTGCAACGCGCACCCAGCTGTCAATGATCTTCTGCACCGCATTCTTCTTGAGTTTTCTGGCTTCCTCCTGGGCAACCAGGCAGCGGCAGAACACTCTTCTTGGCAGTGCGTTCAGAAGGAATGCTAGTCGTTTCAGAGCCTCCCTTCATGAGTTGACAGCAGGATTGCTGCCATGAGAGGCCCAAACTGCGCACAAGGCTGACAGCCGCCCCCGAAGGCAAATCTGGGGCCCTGGCGGCCCAGTGGTCCAGCACTTGGGCTTTGGCGGCTTCGGCACCTTGGAACCAGAAGCAACTGCCAAAATTCGCGTGCTCAAGAACTGGGAAGCGACACCCTTTAAGTTTGGAAGCACCCAGTCCTCAAGGGCCATTGCTGGCCGCGTCGTGCTTGGAGCGGGGGCCACATGCAACGGTTACTTCCCAATCACCTTGCCCATCAACAAGCCTGCGCAAGGTGGGTCGCACGCAAATTGAAAAAACTTTGCCCCCAAGTTAAACCTGCCTCCCTGGCTTGGTATGGTTGCCTTCTCAGGGCATTGGAACCTAAGCCATGTGTGATGCCCGTTTTGGAATGGGCCAAGGCCACTTGAGGCCTGTTGAGAAACATCGATCAAACCCCCTCCCTCCCCCCCCGGGTAACCTTGAAATAAACATGTAGAATTGCAAAATTTACAAACAGCGCAGACTTCAGCCACTCCAAGTTGCTGGCGTACACGCCGCTCGCGCTCCTCCTTCAGGCCTGAAGCGAACAAACTTAGGAATGGTTCCCTCAAAGGACATGCGAAAACCCCTGTTTCTGGTGGGAAATTTGGGCTATGGGTGTCCACCCCAATGCGAAGACACGCCCACAAGGATCCTGCTGCCAGCCCCACCTAGATTTCCCCGTTTGAACGTCGGAGCTGGGGAGCTGAGTGAATGTCTGGTTCATTCAATTTTGGAGGAGGGCTTCTCTGACCAGTGCTGCTTGTTCACGCAGCTACCCTGAAGTGCCAGCAGGGAAGTCACAACCTCTCCCCGCTGTGCTGCTGACGTTCTTCAAAGAGCAGCCGCTCCTGCATGAAGGACTCTAACATTGCTGCCACTCATGCAGAGTGTCTTCCCGTTGAAATACCCCAAGTTCGATTCCTTCCTGGGTTTTCCCTTTGCCCTGCTCTACATCTAAGTTGAAAACAAAGGACCTGCCGAGAGCCCAATGATGTTGACGCCCCCCAGCTGAGCCAACAACACGAAGTAGAAGCCCAAGATGAACCAAACAAAGCCTCCCTGCATGCTGCAGTCCTCCCGGAAGCGTGCTTCAGCTTTTTCCTCTCCTTGAGCTTCCTAAGCAGTTGCAGCGCGCGAGCTGGGCATCCTCCCGCAAACAAACGTGTGCTTCCCTTTCAAAGGGTCTGAGAACTTGCATGCGAGGGCAGGAAGTGCCAACTTGCCCTCGCATCTTTACTCTGCATTGGGAGGCATCCTTTTATTTAGGCGGGCCAAGGTGTTGAGGTGCTGAGGCGCGGGCTGCTTGCTGCAGGGACGAGGAATGCTCTTTCTCCATGCCTCAGCAGGGTTTCGGGTCTGGGGAGAAGTGGGTTTAGTTTGGCCTTCCAAAGGCAAACCTTACCTGCCATAATCAGGCGGAATCTTCTCACATCTTTCTAGAGGCACCTTCCACCATGCGCCTCCCTGTCGCTGAGCTTCGGGCGCTCCCGCTGCTGCCGCTCCTCTCGCACCCGGCTCTCCCAGAGGTGGCGCTCCTGTGTTGGATGGACCTGCCTCTTAAAACTGTTGCCCTCCCAACAGACATGGAAGTGCACAGGCTGCTTGTTGACCCGAGGGTACATCCCTTTTCACAGGGATGTGGTTGCTTGAGTCTTAGGATCAGCGATCGCATAGCGTCCACCACATTAGCCCAGTTTGAACCCATCCCAAGGGCCTAGCAATCGGGAGAGAAAACGGGACATGTTGGCAGCATGTGATTGTTCGATCTCCTGGCTCCGACTCCTCTGCTTGAATCGTTGCATTTTGCTTGTGAACATCTGCCCGAGCGCCACAGAACTCAGCAAATTTGTCCGATCTCACCACGGCTCAGTCTCAGCATTGCTGAGCGCGATGTCCTTCAAAAACCGTCGCTCTGCCTCTTCTTCCGCCTGCAAGGTGCAGGATGTCTCGCTTACAACGCTGACTTTTGCGGACTCACCTCCGCGGAGATCCACGATGGAACAGGCGACCTTCATATGCACTTGCCGGCAAGGAACACCCTGATGTTGGATTTCCCATGCTTACTGGTAAGTGCCAACTCGCAAAGCTAAAGTAGCTGAGCCCAAGTTGAATTCAAACATGAAAGGCAAAGATTAAGCCAAAAGATGTCACAGTGCGCAGTCCTCGAATACTTTCAGCATGCAAATGGGCAAAAGGACACGGGAGGGCAAGAAACATGGGCGCAACTTTTGCTTTAGTCGGCCCCCCGCCCACCCTGGACCCAGACCCCAGTTGGCACACTACCAAACTCCGCCCTGTCAGTCGCATCGACTGACGCCACTTGGAATGAAGGTCTGCAAAATGCAGCCTCTTTCGATTTCGAATGGAGTAGCCACCTAGGCACGCCAGGCGCGCCAAAAGCAGCTGAGTCAACCCCCCGCCCTCCCGGCGTGTCTGTTTGTGGCTTCCTTGGATGATTTTACGGCATCAAGCTCGGCAAGGCGCCTCCGCCGCCGCTTCAGCTGCTGCAACTGCGGAAACCACGCTGGCGGTGGTGTCCAGGACGCCTCGGTTCCGAGTTCCATGCAACCAACGCCGGGAACCCCGTCATGGCAACAAGAGAAAGGGCAAGAAAGCACATGCCCTGCTTGCACCCCCCGCCCGATACCCTCGAAAGTCAAGTCGCAAACGATGCCCATGATTCCGGGCGCCAAATTAGTCAGGTGGTTTGTGGACAGATTCAACAATTACCGGTTCATCCCTTTTGGCACTTTTGCGGAAATAACAACCCATGAACATGCAAATCGCACAAATGATTGATTCTGATGCCGGATGAACAACAGACTAGCTCCAGGTTCATCTCTCTCTCTCTCTCTCCAGCATCGTCGAGCAGGTCCAGGTGCATCAAGGTTGCCCGTTCAAGGGGCCGTCTTATGAACCTCTCAGAGAACGGTCATCCCGGTTAAGGGCGCGCTTTATCCCCCCAACCTGGTTTGTTGACGCCGTCCACATTTCCATTCGGATTGTCCAAGGCCTGTTATGAGAAGAGTGAAAAATGGGGCGGTCCCCTCTACTTAAACACGAATTCAAAACGCACCAAGACAGCGCTCCTAGGAAGCCCTTCACCCACCCGTGATTTGAGGCTTGGACGGCGTTGTTGGTATCTGGTGAGGCAGGTGCTTGGCATGTGCAGCCAGGGGCCCAGCGAGAAAGCCGTCTTGAACATAGCGCAGGTTGCCAAACCAATCATACCAAGTAAATGGATCAACCGTGGCACAAAAACAAGCATCCCTCTTCCAATCTTCCAAGTGAAATCGGCGAAAAAGGGCCAAAAGTGCAACACATGTTCCGAGACGTGGCGGCAATGCCCGGCCACCTGCCTCTCCAGCTCCTCCTCCAGTCTTTCCTCGAAGCAGTTCTTCTCCTGAACCAAATTCCTAACTGCCCAGGCCCACCACTGCTAAAAGTGGAATTGAGTATCTTGCAGCCCCTTGGCCCACACGTCCGGCAGTGTGCATACACCGTTTGTGGAAACGCGCGTGCACATGCATGTGCAGGCCAAATTGGTTGCTGTGCTGTGTTCCTGCCTGTAGGTGGGTCCGCCTAGCATTTGCGGTCGTAAACACAATTGCAGCCTGTGCCTGTGCATCCTTTGTGAGGCTCCCTGGGTCTCATTAGGTCTGGGTTGGGACAATGTGGCCTGGAGACAAATGTCACTAGCCTTCTTGTTGGAATTTTGGAATTCCCCCCTTTTCAAGCCGGAGCTGTGGATTCTAGAAAATTTGATTCTGCTTGGGGATGGTGCAACCCTTGTCCGACAAGGGACGGTCACAAGACGGTCAAGCTCTTCACCAGCTACAGTTGAACAACCAGAGTTACCATAAAACCATGTAAAACCGGCTCCCTCGTCTTGCCCTGCCCCTGAGTCAGCTGCAGGCCGCTGCAAACACACGTGAGGTTAGGCCGCGATTCATTGCTCTAGCAACTCTAGCGGTCTCCTGCTGCAAGCGGCTCTCCGCCTGGCAGCGGGTTGGACTGGCTGGATGCGATCGCCCACGCACCAGAAACAGAACCCCGCCAAAGCCCACAACAATTTCAAGGGGCCAAGGCCCGGGAGGCGGAAGCATCGCTAATGTAAGCGCCGCTCGCATGCCATGAGCCCGGGGCAAGCCAGCATATAAAACCCGAACGTGCGGAGGCATTGTGCTGATTACATCTTCCCAACTTTGAAACATACCTATCCAGGCAAATTAATCCCTTCCACCCTGACAATCAAACACATTTTTGAAAAATCCCAGGGCCTGGCCTACTAAGTTTAGAATTGCCAATTTGACAAGGGGAAAACTGAGGAGATACTAGAGGGTATACCAAGAAAAAGTACAAAAGACTAGGGGAAGACTACAAGGAACGCTAGGGGAATATTCAGTGAATTCTAGGGAAGTATGAAGGTGAATGCGAGCAAAATACTAGGGGAATGCTGAGAGAATACTAGGGAAACACTAAGGATATATCAGAAGGTATGCCAAGAGAATGCTAAAGGGATACTAGAGGAATACCGAGGGCGGGACAAATATTTATAGTGAATACTAGCAGAATGCGAGGGCATCACTACTCTGAACACTAAGGGGATGCTAGGGAATCACCAAGAGAGTTCTTGGGGAATATTAGGGAGTACCGAGAGAATACTAGGGGTATACCAAGAACATGCTGAAGGAATACGTGGGCAATATTGGGGGAATATTAGGAGAACACAGGGAATACTCAAGGAATACTTGTGCAATATTATAAGGATACTAACGGAATACCAGAGGAATCCGTGGAGAATATAGGTTGCCAGAAGGACAGAAGTAGAAGCAGTGTTGGAATTCCTATTCACGGACATGAAATCTGCTTGTTTCCCATCCTGAACAAAAAGAAGAGCCTGTACTACGCGTAAAGTACACCCACTCAGGAGGTTGCCTAAAAGTAGACATGTGTTTTCCTTGGATTTTCATACACCGGGGGGCCCTTCAATTTGAAGGTGATGGTTCCGCACTCGCGTGGCCTTCTGAGCCGCTCTGGCCAGCTCCTCTTTTAGCTCGTGGCAGTGCCGGTCCCAGCCCTGAAGCGCACATGCAACAAACCAGTGACAGTGGCTAGTGGCATAAAATTCGCGCCTCAACAGCAGCCGCCAGTCAGTGTCACGATTTAAAACGTCCATATATCTTTAGCATTGCTTGATGTGCGCAATTGCACGATTTATTTGTCAGAAGGGTCGGTTGTGGCCTGAGTTGTGGCACAGCAGTAACACAGCAAAACAACTCAAAAAAAAAGAAAGAAACAAATGCAGACGGGGACCCCAGAACATTGGGCCTGCACTGTTGGTTGTTTTGTTTTTGGTTTTCTCAATGTTTTTTGCACATTTGGAGATGGGGTCATCTAGAAGGAGACATCTGCCACCACCAGCCTCAAAGCACAGCCATCTGTCATCTTTCAATTGTATGTTGAGACAAGATATCTCAAGTGAAAACATAAGAAAGGTAAAATAATGGAGGAGCCAATAGCCCAAAAGCAAATGAGTAAATTTCTGGAGCCAATGACCCAAAGTAATTGTGTCCGGCCAAATTTTGAGCAGTAGGCTTTCGCGTTCATATCCATAGGCCAAATTGACGGAGAGCTGTTCTCTCACGAAGCTTGCAAATGTTTGATTCAGTCTCATGAGGAATAGTATTGTCACGCTAGTTGATCGCCAGAGGGTAACAAGAGCTTGTCATCCTGGAACATGTCTTAAAAATCACAACTAGATCATTCCTTCTTCTTCTGTGAAGGTCAAATGTCCTGCAAGTCCTAAGAATGACACTTTCACACCTCCAGGAAGTGGGCCTTTCATTGTGAAAGCCAGTTCTGTCACATTTTTGTGGGGTCTCTCATAGGTGAGGGACTGACCAGTGGCCAGAACCGCGCCTCCTTGGTCCGAGCGAACAGCTGCTTTGTTGCCTCAGGCAAGAGCCCGTGCAACGAGCCATCCCGGCAGGTGGCGGAGCGCAAAAGAGTGACAACGGCTGCAACATTCATGCAAACAAACCGGTCTCATGCCTTCCGAATCAGATCCAAAACCACTCAATGTTGAAGGATAGTGCGTGCTAGGGGCATGTGGGTGAATATACAGATATACACATGTGCATATATATATATATACATATATATATATATATGTGTGTGTGTGTGTGACATGTGTAGAAAATATGTATATATAAATTATATAGATATATATGTGTGTGTGTGTCATGCCTGCTTGATTCATACACCAAACCTACGCCTACCTTTGACATACGCACATGCATGCCAATCTCAGGCGCGGTCTTCACCCACGGCGTGCTAAGGTGGCCACTTCCTGGCGCCAGGCGCCAAACACGACCTCGGCTCAGTGCCTATGGGCCAAGCGTTGGCGAGCCGTTGAGAAGCCAAGGTTCCATTTTTCGGATACCCCAAGGCAGATTTAAACCGGTGGCATTTCTCGGACATCACAACCAGCTCTGGGCTTGAGAGGGGACCGGGCCAATTGGGGACCAATCGCCAGCGCAAGTCGTGGCAAACACCCAAGCAACCCGATCAATACAAATCGCACAGCAGGTTTGCACCCGGACCGACCCTGACATGACCAACCCAAATGGTGACCAGGTTCGCTCAACACGCAAGCGCCCGCGCCGACCAGGTGGCTTCGGGCAAGGAAACCGCAATGCTCAAAAGGATGTGTGCATTGTTACGCTTTCCTCTATTGGGCTTATGTGGCTGTCGTGGTTTTCGTGGCTTCTCGCACCTTGCTTTTTTGGGCGGCCCGATCGCTGGGCCCGTTCCTGCTTGCCTGCTGGTCGCTGAATGGTCTCGCTCATTGGCCCGTTTGCGTTTGAGCCTACCTTGGGGGCAACAAGTAAGACTCCTCTACAAAGCCCGCTGGCTAGTGCTACGCTATGCTATGCTAACCCAGGGTTGTTGTTTGACCACCTTGTCGGGAGCCAGGAGAAAGATTGGCACAAGGCAAAAAAGGAAATTCCCCAGTGGGAAGTAGTTTCAAAAGAAAAACAGTGCAGTGGCATGGCAAGCTGCTCTTTGCGCTGCACGCTTAAAGCTCCCGATTTAAATAATGAGCAGGAAACCCTGTAATTTCGCGCTGGGCTGTGGTTTATACCTGCCACCTGGAACCAACCAACCCTCTCAAACCTGCAAACCAATAGTCGCTTGCGCCAGTGTGCCCCATCAAAAAGCCCCAGGCATGCAGCGTTGCCAGGCAAATTCGCCGGGAGATGGCATCGCCGCAGGACCTGGCCACATGCGGTTCGGCAGTGCCCGCAAACTGCTCAGATTGGCGAGGCCAATGAAAGGATGCAGGCCAGCACGACAAGAAGCCGCACCAACACTGCACGCAAAATGCGTTGGAGGCACATTTTGCGGATCGTAAGCACATGTCTCGCCTGATGAGGCGCTCCACCTTGTGGTCCATCCTCGCCTCTTGGTTGGCCACGCGTCGCGCGGCTTCCTGCGACTGGCCCACTGTGCTCAAGGCTGGGATATTTGGGGCTCGTGCAGGTCAAATTGGGACGTGGCAACGGCTACTCTCCAGGGAGAAGCGACCCACCCGAAGGTGCCATGCCGTCAACAAATACAAGCCCGAGCCGTTTGAAAGAAAATGCCTGCACATCAAAAAATGCCAGGTGTTCTATTTACTTAAGGTGAAGCTAAAACAACACATCCACCACGTCAAGTGATGCGCCAGCACAGCCTCGCCCAAAAGCTAAGTGGCGCCTCATCTGTCAGCACTGGGCGGCGCCGAGGCGAGTGGGAACCGGAGCCTGTACCAGCCTGCCAGCTCAAACTCGCGAAACACATCCCGTCGCAACCCAAGGACACTCTACTTGAACAGCTCAAGCGGCATCTGCGAAAGGGAACCCTTGTTGTTGCTTGCCATGTGTAGGAGGCCAGCTGCCAAAAGGGGACAATCCATGATGCCACCGAACAACCTGTGGTTGCGAAGGAGGTGGATATGTGGACTGGCGGACAGGCATGTAAGTTGCCATGTTTACAATCGCTCTCCGAAGCGCTTGTTTGACAAGGTTGGATCACCTTACCTCTGGGACACACCCTGGGTGACTGCCGTCCTTTCTGGGCCGGCGCGGTTCCATTTACAGGCTTGTTTGAGGGAGCTCGTCTTCTTAGAACCCCAGCGCCCCAGCCCATCTGCCTGAGGGCTCACTCGGTTCGAGGGGCTCAACCGGCTGGAGGGGCTCCCACTCAGCCGGCTTCCAGGCGAGAAGCGGTCCGCCTGGCCCGGCAACCCATTGGACAGCCGGCACGCTGCAGCCACGTTGCAAAGCAAACGTTGCAAAGCAAACAACGGTCAAATTCCTGGATTCCCCCGACTAAGATCCAGAATCAATTGGCGTCCGAAGGCATGAAGGCCTTGCTTGGAGAAAACCAGGGTGAGGAACGGTGAAAAAGGGTGTGGGTTTTGGATTCTAAGTGTTGGATGTTTTTTCAATGTTGCTGGAGGTCATAGCCCAACAGTGGGCTGCAGCGGTGAGAAACGCCAACTTGGAGAATCTGAGTATCAGTCTGAATGATGTTCTTGCCCAAAGCTATCTTGCCGGGGCAGCTTGCGGCTTGCTGGCGATAAAGCTCTGCATTCTCAAGTTCAGATCTTAGCAAAAGGGAAGACTGGACTACAGGCAGACAGATCGGCCCTGATAAAAAGCAACATGGCTTGCCAAGATAGAATGTTCATAGTGCTAGCAGCCTAGAAGCCAGCCCCAAAAACGAGCTCCTGCATGTGCCCAATAATCCAAGCATGAGAAACATGTTAGAATTTGTTCAACGGCAATGCAAGCTGCAAATGCTACGCAGTACCAGGCTTGTGCCGTGCCCTTCAAAGGGAGCAGGCAGCTGCAAGGTCCAACGGCCTGCGATAAGTCCTCATGCAATTCATACACCCTCCACGGCTCAACTTTTGCGCCCGGCTGCCAGCCTGAGGTAGGTCTGCAAATGCTGAGGACTGGCTGACGTCCAGAAACATTGCCCGAACCTCGGACTCTCTGGGCTGTTCAAACCAAAGGTTGTTGGGTACATTGAAAGTTGCTAGTCATGGTCAAGAAGTTACAAAAACAGAGGGTTGGCAAATCGGATTTCCTTGACCCCTACAAGATTTGGGGGTAGCCGGTCAAGAGTCAAGCCACATGGGCATACAACAATGAACAGTAGAAGTGCATCGAGCTAATGCCCACCTGCCAAAGTGAGGCTCCCGGCCATGGCGTCAACCTGGGAGAAACATGTGCGAACTTTCACAGTGCCCCTCTTTCAGGGCTCGCAAAACAAGGTGCCTAATGGGGAAAAACAAAGCATGAGCAAAAATGACATTTGCCTCTCAGGCTTCTTAAAGTCTCGTCCAGCCTCACACCGTCTCACATCTTGCGCGGCCTATTCAATATGCCTTAGATTTGAGTGCGGCCTGCTCGATACCCGCCCTGGTGAAGACAATGGCTTGGGGTCCAGACAAAGCACAGGCTTTCGCGCACATCCAGGCTGTAGCTCGAGTCTCGGTCAAAGTGCCGATAGATTTCGTAGAGTTGCGCCTGGCGATGGAGGGGTCCGCTTGCATCGGAGGGGTCATGGGTCGATGTGAAGTGACTTATCATGCCCGTCTGATTCAACAAACCACTGGCACCAAATCCATCCGAGGGGAACACGCAAAGCATTCACGTCAGCCAAACTGACGAATTCACTGCCAAACCCTAAGATGTCTACAGCCTACCCAAGAATCGAGCAAGGCATGTAGAACCGAATACGGCTAGCCCGGTAGAAAATCAAGAGGAAACGAGGCAATAAACTTAAAAGTGTGTGTGTGTGTGTGCCCGCTCTCCTCAGGCCTAGTGGGTGAGGGTGGTTCCTTGGCGTCTGAGCCGGGCCTCGGCAGGCACCACCAGGTCGTAGTGTTTGAACACCTGAGTTCTCACAGGCGAGGCTTGTGGATGTCGCTCATGTTTGCTGCTTCTCAGGGATTGAAGGAAGGTTTTAGGAATGAACCTAGGGAACCACTAAAAGGAACCACCAGGGATGGTTCATAAGAGTCCTTTCCTCACCCCCTCCGAGAAACTGCAAGTTTTTGAGCGCAGGCCTTTTGAAAGCGGCGGGGCTTGTTTTGAAGGGATGGCAAGGGGACACCGAGATATTAATATCAAAATACAACCTTATGGGATGCTCTATACGGATGTAGTCCTGGAAGGACTGGTCAAGAAAGAACCTGATCTCCTTTCTAGCTCCTCCTGTTGCACTGTGTCTAACGGAGCGCCGTGAATGGGATGGGCCTACCTACCCTCCAGCCTCGCGGGAACACTCCCCTCCCTCCCCCCCACACACCTCGCTGATGAACTTGCGGATCTCGCCCTCGTTCCAGGTCAGCATGCCATTCCTCCGGCTTTGCGATGGCTGGTGATCTACCAGAAGTACAACTCTCAGCCTGCAAAAGATAGCTGCTGAAGTTTGGTACATAATTATCGCAAGGGGAGGGGCGCTAAGACCTTGGGACAGCAACAGTGCAAACACAGCCAACGAGCTCGTGCTACAGGTATGTTGGGGAGCCAACCACTCGGCCCCGCCTGTCGCGATCGCACTCCTTGAACAGCCGCATGGCTTCCTTGTGTGGCAAGGCGGCAGGATCACATGACACAACGGCACCAAAGAATACTTCGCCTGGCCCATCAGCGAATTCAAGCCTGATGCGACTGCCCGTTGCCTGGCCCCTTCTGGCTTGACACTAGCCCAATGCTTCAAGAAGCCCACAGCGTACGCAGGCCCCACCGCCGGCCTTCAGCAGCTCCCCACTTTCGATGGCATGCTTCATCCTGCAGCTGCTGCAGGCACGGAACACGGCAGCCTTTCAGGTGGATATCAGAGAATATGGATAGTTTGCCTCAGATTGGGAGCTTTGCACCCATTGTTGTGTTTAGATATGCACCATTAGTTCCCAGGCGCCTCTTGTTCAAACAAACCCCCAGCCAGAGAGACTTGTGCGCCCCAAAAGAAGGTGGCCCCCTGTGATCGTGACAAACGCAGAAGCCAGAAAGCCGGCCATGCCGCTGGCAAATGGTTGCCCTCGAAAGGGGCCCTGATTTTTGACTTCACACTTTTTTTTCTGAGGGTTGCTTCGGACTTCACAGCCTCATTGCGAGCCCTCTCCTGCTCCTGTGCCGTGCATTGTCCCCCAACACCGGCTGCACATGCGGCCAAAGCTGGCGCAGGTTCACCGGCCTTGGGGCGGGCAAACTACCGAGTCCGTCGAAGTGAACTTCCTCAAAATTACCCTCGAAATGGCGGTATTGAATTAAACAACTCTTGGGAACCCCTCCAAATCTCCGCTTTAAGGGACCCAGAATCATATAAAGCCCCCATGGGGCACAATGCACGGATCGCTCCTGATTTCGCCTATATACCCTCTAACGCCAGCGGCAATTGAGTTGCATCTAGGCTTGGAGCGTGCCATCATAGCTGACCTGCGGAAAAGAGCGAACGCCAGCTTTGGCAGAAATGATCAGAAATGCCATCCACTGGGGCCGAAGAGTGGCAACATGCAAAGTGCTAAGTCTTAGCTGCAACGTCAGAACAAGAAACCCGAGAGCTTCTGTGTTGGTTGCTCCAATTTCAAAGTGCAGGTGTGACAAATCATTCATACAGGGCCTAAATCAAGAATGCAAAGGAGCAGGCCGTTGACACCCGCGCTGTGACAAAACCCTGGCAAAATAGTGGGGATACAGCATCGCTAAACCAAACAGCCACTGTGACCACCACAAGCAGCACGCTCAGCACTTAGTACTTTGAAACGAAGCTTAGTGACAAGGCCCTTCACCTTTTCCTGATCCCTACCTTGGCGGCCGTGCCTCCGTGCTATGATCTAGCGTCTGCGGCCGATGGGAGGCAAGCCATTCCTCTGCTACGCTGTACCTCTGGCATCACTCCTTCAAAGGGGTAACGGCAAAGCAGTAGTGTTCGGTCCTGCCAAGGCCACACCCATCCCCACACGCCGCTATTCGATGTGAGGTGGCTTTAAGTCTGAGCGCCGAGCCTGTTGAACAGGTTCAATATGTTGGAACTATCCATGCCCCGACCTCATCCCCAACAAACAATGTCTGACCCGCCCTCCCACTCCCAGGACCAATGCCATGGTCACGCTGGCACGGACACCGTGCCCATTGGCCGCGCAGAAGTCTGGCACAGTGGGCACGCCAAAGGCAAGCCCCCTGTTGAAATGACAGGCTCCTGGTTGATGGAGGGAAAACTCAGTTTTCAGATCGACCAATGGGAAAGTTGCGAATCAGCAATGGAAGCATCTCTGAATGCAGAAAGGGAGTCCCCAAGGCAGGCACTAGACTGTAGAAAAAGGTCGCTTGGCAGCAACGAAAAGCAGGTATGATCCCTGTGTTGGGCAACAGTCACGGCAAATCCAATGACCTGTTCAATATGCAACATGTTGGGCGGGCAGCAACAAATTTGCCGCAAAGAAGTGGATAAAACACGTATGAAAAACAGTCAAGTCTGCGAAGCACAACTTCCAATGGCACTGGAGCTTGAAGAGCAGTCACAGGATGTCGGCAGTGCTGCTTCTGGAGCTCCAATCCCTTTCTGCGAAAGGGGTAGTTGTATGCAATTGTAACTGCATCAGCCTCTTAACGGGCAAGCGCCAGAAAATAGCAGATCACGCAAGCGCACAACGTCAGTACGCCAGCATTCAGTATTGTAGCTCCATGGAACCTGACACTCGCATATACAAGAATGCAGCCGTCTCTGGCCTGGGTCGATCCGCGCTTGGGCGAAGGCGGCTGGGCCAACACAATAGCGCCTTGGCTCATGCAACGGCATGCCATTCGTCCGTGCGCAGTCACTTCAGGATAAATGAACCCCCAAGCGACACGCAGGAATCCAAGCAAAGCTCCCCTCACGGCTTGTGAGAGAGTGCTGGGCCGCAGAAAACATTTCCTTGTAGAAGAGATCGGTTCGTTGGCAGGGGAGTG
>CAUJNA010000194.1:117500-240000 GCA_963377175.1 Effrenium voratum | reverse complement strand
CAAACATGCGTGAGCCCGTCAGGCGGACCTAAAAAGGCGTACCAAGGGATCCTCTCACAGCGAGACGGACACTGGCGCCCCAACTCGTCAACATGAGTGTGCTCACCCCCGCACGGCGGTGTTCTCTCTTTTTTTGGTTTCTGATGTTTCGCTAAGGCGAACCACAGTAGCCAAACTCTTCCCCGGCAGGTGAAGTTTCGGACGTCGCAGATATCAAATCTGGCTATGCCATTATTCTGAACGTTACAACACGGCGCAGGAGATAGGATGCGCTTATGAGTTGGCGTGACGAAAAGCATCTACCGAGCGGTGTGCTTATCATGTGCAGTCGAGCGGGTACGCTTTCCAAATGCGTGACGAAAAGCATTGCTGCGCACGCGCAGTAAAAAAGGATGCGCTTCTCATGCGCGTGACAATGAGCATTGCTGCGCGCACGCAGTCGGGCGAATGTGTTTATCACGTGCAGTCGAGCGGATGCTCTTGCCAGGCGCGAACCAAACGCATTGCTGCTCGCACGCAGTGGGGCGGATGTGCTTTTCATATAGGTGACAATAAGCATAGCTGCGCGCAGTCGGGCGGATGTGCTTGCCATGGTCGTGACGAGAAGCATTGCTGCGCGCACGCCGTCGAGCGGATGTGCTTACCAGCATCGGCGAGAAGCCTGTGGCGCTGTGAGGGGCTGGCGCCTGACCACGGCCTGAAACCTGAGAACAAAGAGGCTCCAGAAGGCTGCTGGCCAGAAAATACCTGTCAAAAGACAGGGGGCGGTTCATGCGCCGGCACCATAAACATGCAATGCCTGCCAAGCCTTGACTTCAAGCTTCTGCTTGGATGTACGGCTTGGCAGGGTCCATCCCTCCAAATGCAACCACTTTGAGGGGCCAGCGTCATTTCCCGAGGCCTGGAGGCGGACCCGCACCAAACCACCGCTGCGCACCCGCAAGCTTGAGCGGTTCCTCGGCAGCTGCTCACCAGCCACCAGCTCCGGCGCCTGCCTAGGGCGAAAGCGCTGCAACTGGACGATTAGGAGTTAGCATTCGCTCGACTGGCTTCCTGTTGCCAAGAATTTCAGAAGTTGACAGTCCGCTTTAAGAGAACTCAGTTGTTTTTCAGAAACTCCTGCCAGCTTCCATGCTTGCATGAACTTTACATTCCATGTTGCGCTCGTTCATTGCAAACACTTTGGGCTTGTGATTTCTCTTGAAAGAAGGATGCTCTTGCTGAATACTTTGTTGGGGAAACCCAACAAAGGGGATCCCCACCGGCTCTGTATAGAAATTAGAGGGGAGGGAGGGAGGGAGAGGGAGAGGGAGAGGGAGAGGGAGAGGGAGAGGGAGAGGGAGAGGGAGAGGGAGAGGGAGAGGGAGAGGGAGAGGGAGGGGAAGGAGGGAGGGAGGGAGGGAGGGAGGGAGGGAGGGAGGGAGGGAGGGATGGACCGATGGATGGCTGGATGTGGTTGCTGTGGTCGGGCAAAATGCCTGCTGCCAAGCGCAAGTCAGCCAGCATGCAACACACATCCCCTCAAATCCTTGCAAAGTGCGGCTTCTCAAGTCCCAAACCCCGGCCATACCCCGGCCATCCCTCCATATCCCACCAGCCCGACCGCGTCCCAGCAGCAACGGCAGGAAGGCGCCGCAGAAGGCAGCGCTGAGACGGTCCCAGAAGCTGCCCAGGGGTGCCCAAAGCCGGCCTGGAAAGGGGATGAAACCGGGTCCGTGCTCTAAATAAGCCGCCGTTGGAGGGTAGTGGGAACGAGCCTAAATCCAATTCGGTTTCTCCCCAAACCCGCAAACGGCGGAGATCCTTCTCCTTGTGAATGCACTTACCTAGTGTGATGCCAAAGCAGTGTCCTACCGCCTCAGGCCCGGCCCCGAGCCTGTTAAGTCGTAGCTCCCCGGCTGCTGGGGTAGATCTATGAAGGTGTAGCCTGGGGGGTGTGGCGGTCTGGCCCCACCAGCGAATTCAGGGCGCGCACTTCAACCAGGCTTGTATCATTTAGCTCTGTCCCGGCTGCTGGCTAGCTTTCCCTCTTGTTGGCCGCCAAAGGGAGGGAATGTCTTGGTTCACATTCGTCTTTTAGCCTTTTGGGAAGCAAGCTTAGTTGCCCGTGTTGAGGCAGGCCATCTGATGCTTGGATGACCCTTGTGAATATTGCGGCCCCTGTGCCTTCCAGGAAGTGCCTTTCCCAGGCATCCATGCGCAGCACCTGAAAGATCATCCGCGGCGGAATCGGATCTGTAGGCGCATCTGGGGGGAGAGGGCTATGGTCCAAATGCAGCTCGATGGGATGGTTGAAGATATACTTCCTCTTGGGAGTATATGACCCACACAAGGAGGCACAGTGGGTGCAAAGCATCTCCCCATTCCAGGCTTGACTTTGAAAAGCCGCCGGCACCTCGTCATCCACGGCGGGCACTACCACTTCCCACTCCTTTGGTGGAAGTGACACCTGGCACGTGGCATAGAAGTAGGGCCTCCAAATCACGCTCGCCACGGACACCGCTCTCGAGCAACGGAAAATGGCATCCAAGCCAAGCTCGGAGCCCTCGGGGCCGGAGTCGCCGTCGGGCTCATAGGCGACAACCTCGCCCACGTAGGTGAACCTGGCGCCGACCTTTGCGGCGCTCTCATGGCCCTGCATCTGCGCACTGAGCTCGAGCGGAAAGAGCTGCTGGGCGCGTCTGGAAAACGTCATGGAAACGCATGGAAACGCTGCAAGCGTTTGTCTCAAAATCGGGGAACACACATGGTAACAATTAATTACATAGTTAAAACCAACCAAAAGGGAGGTTCCCCAAAAGACACAATGGTAGGCTCCGGCGCACGACCACTCAAAGGCAGCCCCACCCTGATCAGCGTAAGGTTCTCGAGAGAGGCCTTTAACCTGCGCTTGCCCAGCTCTCTGCAAACAGTCCCAGTTCTCACTCCAGCCCAAGGAGTTGGGATTTGAGGGCTGTTTGTGAGGGTTTGTTTGTACCTCAGCATATGCCCCGCAAACAAAATGTTGACTTCGATTCTGGGCCATACCAAGTGAAACTCAAAAGATATCCCAGCCTTCTGACCCCAAAAGTGACAGTCTCATGAATCAAACAAGACTTCATCCACAGTAGGGGTCCGACGGTGCCTATCTCAGGCCTGGACTCATGCAGGCATGCTACATCGCAGAAAAGCTGCAAATGTGGCTTGTCCACTTTGTCTCGTCACAACCGAGCACCTCTGAGTATCATGTGGCTGCAGGGCAACCATGAACAAGGGACTCCTTAGCTACTGATCCTCTGATGAATCAACTGCCCCCGTTGGTTCGGTTCCTACGCAGCCGCACTGGCACAGCAGGGCCTGGGCATGCTGCTGGCGTTGGCCTCTGCGCTGGTACGGAAGTTCCCCGAGAAGTTGGTGATGTCCAGAGGCCTTTCACCAAGGCTGGGGGCCTTTCGCTCGGCTGCGCTAGATGCCAAGTAGGGAGAGAGACCTCCGATTTCCGGGTGCCGGGAACTGATCGAAAGAAAGGAGGGTGGCTGTGAGTGATGAATGGCAGCCTCAACTCACACAGGGCCAGATCAACCTCAAAGGCATTGGAGAACGTTGGTTGGCATAAGGGTGGGGTGCTTGCAATTGCTAGATCTGATAGACATGGCGAGCATCGCGCGTGCAGCAGTGCCAAGGTCAGGGACCATAGCTTCACAGAACAGAACATTTGGGGGGCCTTTCAACAATTTGAGTGCGGGACCGCTCTTGTAACTGCCTTATGCCATTGCCCTAAGGCTCTGGCGCCAGCCCCGGTGCGTAGGCGAGACGTGTCTGTGAAAGGGGCTGCACCTGGTGAGTCGCAGCGGCATATGCCCGATCCTTGCCAATATCCCTTCAATCGCCGAATCAAGCACACAGCAGCCTTGTAGCCAGAAATCCACTCCTGTGCCAGGCGCATCCTCGGTCGGACAGCTGAAGCTGGCAGCTGTAACTGGCAGGTTTTGGCTATCCGTACTGTAAGAGCAAAGGAGGGACTACTGCCAGGGTAGGCAAGCTTGGCGACGACTCTAGCACACAAGCACGAAACAAACGTAGTGTCGTCCATGCCACCGCTGATGCACATTACATCGGCCAGGCATGTACACATGCATCTGTGGAAAGATATGCGCTGACCCCACACTCACACTGGATCTACAGTTTGCCAGCTCATCATCTGCATCTGATGTCTGTCATCTGCACTGGTTCCCTGTCATCTGCACTGGTTCCATTAAGTTGACGATGTGGACTTGAACATGCCACGAAGAGACTTGCTTCAAAGGACGCCGCCTGCCGTTTCTTCAAGCTCCAAATCTGCCCCGGGGGGGGGGGGGTCGTTTCAATTGTGCATGGGTTATCTCCACTTTTGGCAGCTCATGTTCACTGAAAAGTGAGGTGTGCCTTTGCACCACTGAAATGTGCATGCTGGAGGGCCCTGGTTTTGTGAAAAGCTCCCTTCAAGTTGGCACAAACATGCCGTTTCGTGAAACGCGTCGTTACAAACATCGGGGGAAAGTGTTGCAACTGATCAACCAAAAGCTCAGCCACATCCAGGGATCGCCACTAAAAGTTCGAGGAGCCCGTTCCGAAACGTCTCTAGAAACGTCTGCAGCATGGGCTGTGCCAAAACTGGTGCGCAAAAGAGTAACGCATTGCCTTCCCTTTTCCTTGACATCTCTCGCAGTGAAGCTGCACTTGAAGCCCCTCTTCTGCTGGAGGCCCCGGCCCGCGGCTCGGTGGCAACACCGGCGCCTCACAATTTGGCGTTGGTTCCAAGCGAAGAGCATTACCCAAGAAGGCGTGCCGCCATGCCAACAGGAAGCAACATCAGAATTTGCAACCACCCTTCCCAATGCAGACTGTACTTTATGGGCTGGTGGTGGCCGAATGGCTCCATGTCTTAGGGATGCACGTGCATAAAATACATCTGAAGGCACCTTACACCCAGCATGCCCAAAACTGAAAACCATTCGTGGAGCTGATTCGACAAAACGTTAAGAGGGTCTCCCGCGCTACCAAGTCCCAACCCATATCTTGTCCATGTTGCAAGATGACCCGCTCCTAAAGGGGGAAACCTGAAAACGTCGGAGAAATGTACGGTGCTTGAACTCGTGGCGGAGGAGTGCAGCCATTGCTGTAGGCCAAGGCTGGCACGCCGCTGGGTGTCGGCAACGCCTGGCTTCGCAAATTAATGAAGGTGGCGATAATTGTTGAGGGGGCAGGCTGCGTTTTGAAATATCTCCATTGGTTGACCCCAAAGAGCTCCCAAAGCCCATGGCCAAGTCTTGTGGCCAAGCTGTTGATCCTCACCTGTCCCAGCTCAGCTTTTGGTCCTTGAAGGTCGCACTGACCGGCTCTTGGCACTCTGCGCTTTGCGCACAGCGCACGCCTTACCAGGCCTTACCAAGAGTGCCCATAGCCTCCCGCCCTAAGGTGCAATGAGTGATGTTTGGAGTCCCGCGATATTGAAAAGCTGAAAATCCAGTTGTCACCGCAAGCTTGGCGCACACAGATTCATCGACACCCTGGCTGTGTTTGGCTAACCTGTCCTGATCGGAACCAAATGAGGCTGATTTGCAGGCGCCCCGCGCGAAGGCGACACTATAGCCAGGCGAAATCGCCAACTACAGCGCCCTCTTGCAGCAGTTGCCTCGGCTTGCCCGACTACTTGTCAGCAACGCATCGGAAGCCGATAGTCCCAGCACGATCCAATGAGGGAGTCATCAGCAGATACTTGGCGTGGACGGTGTTGCGGTACAAACTGGCGTAGTCCTGCAAGCAGGTCGGCTGCAAGTCAAGCGGCGAACAGCCTGGAGGAAAGATTCTGGCTCTTGCTGAGAGCCAAACAACTCATGAACTACGTACTTACACAGCGCAGTGTAGGGCTGCCTGGTCATATCCTTCAGCGAAATCTGTACGTGCCACCAAAGCGGTACGAGTTTGTCGCTGCCAATGTGAAGCGACCACTCAAAACTACCCAAGCCTCTGGCATGTGCCAGCACAACTACCCAGTTTACTACGCGGCATCCTTGAAAAAGCCTAGGGCCAACCTTCTTCTCACCTGCTCAGACTTTCTGCCGAGAAATTAGCTGTCACAGGATTATTCTTTGCATGAACGCAGCCCCACCCAGTTATGCATGTCACCATTGAACAGCCAGAATTCAGAAGCCGTGGGATACATTCGCGCGTCCTTCGGCCCAAAGTAGTAGTCCCCCGTCCACTTGGCATTCCACTCTCCTGCACATGCACGCTCCCCATGGCCAAATCCCGCCACTAGACGAAAACATATTTCTGGGTTGAAGTTAAAGAGTTGCCCAGTGACCCGGGCAGAAAAAGGGCCCCTGGCCACCCGCCCAGTTCCCGTAGCGCATTGCGAAGGTCTGCCTAGTGTTGCCTCATTTTAACACAGGATTAATAAGCCCCAGGTGTCTCTGCTCGAATCCGCCTTTGCCTGATTTATCAATTAGTCCAAGGTCGGCATTGTCGTCCTGCAGCAGCACGCCCCGGAAAGTACCAAGGCTGGTAGCGCTTCTGCTGCGCTCCATGGGCATTGGGCTGGAACACCGAGCCTCCTGACGGATCGAACTGCTCGGCAAAAGCTAATCGCAGCTGATTCATGATTGGATTGTCTGCGGACCTTGCGGCTACATGAAGTCCGCGCATTGGTGCGGCCGTCTGCCCTTCTCAAAACAAAGGGAACCCCTCAGCTGGTGGCTTTTAGAAATACAGTAGAAACCAACCAGTGCCCTTCATTTCAAGCCTTCAAGGTCTGCACGCTCCATTAGCCTCTCGGGTAGCGACTAGATCTGACAGAAACTCCAAGACCAGCACTCCGAGCCTCTGAGGATGACTGCCCTGTTGTAGGGGTCGGAATACATGTCCTGGGCAGGTGTCATGGCCCATGAGGCGCGCGTGCTCAAAGCAAACCCACTTTGGGCAACTGTGGTAGTGCCCTATCAGGCCCTCTCTGACGCAAGTAGTTCGAAGAGAGACGAGCAGTTGTTGATATTAAGAAGGCGGCTACGGGTGCCAGCTCATGGGCTTTATTTTGGCGAGTGCCTGTGGCTGAACTGGCACCCCCCACCCGCAAACAACCCTGCACTCTGCCCACCTCACTCCACTGCCGGCCATGCGTCAGCAGTCCATTGCCAGACCAAGCCGACCAAGTCCTCCACGCCATCCTTGCTGGATCCATTTGGGAAGCGTCCCACGTCGCCTTCGGAGGATGCACATGGCTCGACGCTGAACCGGGTCAACGCCAAACCAAGGTACCAGAGTGTGAGAAAACTGCAATCTGCCTATGCACAGGCAGGACATGGCCGGGGTCAAACCATGAGAAGCCTGCGAGGCAGTACGTGTGCGCGTGCGCGTTTGCATTCACACGTGATTGAGCTACCTGTGATGTTGGACTGATTCGGTTACAGGGTGGGAGTGGCTGGATTAGCCGGGTTTCTCACTTGGGCATGGGCAGGCTTTGTGAAAGGCATCGGATGGGAACAGGCCTGCTCACACAAGCTGCTGGGTTGACTTGCAAGGGCAGATGAATAGTGCTCCAAAGAAAGTTCTTGCGCCTGGCAAGGCTGGTGGGTAAATATTGAAGCGGCATGCGCGCAATGCATGCGCCGCAGGGCTTGTGCAGCAGATTGGATCACTGGGCCCACGGATGGCACCAATTCAACCAGCCAGTCAGTCAACCCTCCAAATATTCTCCCAAACAAAACAAAGAGATGACTACCAGGACCGCCTAAGCGATGTTAAAGCCTAAAGGAATGCAAGCCAAGATTGATTTTGGGGGGGCAGCTGCCCATGTACGAAAACAAAAATCATTAACCGGCCCGCAAACAAGCCAGCTGTCAACCAGGCGAAGCTCATCCAAATGGCAAAATCGTTCACCACCAAACCAAGAAAATAGAAAAGCAGAAAACCCCATTGCTTGGATTCTCGGCATAGAAGGGGCAAGCGTCCATTTCGTCTGTGTCACCCGCAAACGCATCTCCAGCAATATGCCCCCTCGCTGTCCCTCCTTGTTGCTCCGTCGACCCCATCCAATTTTCACATAGAGAAGCTCGTGACATCTTACCCAAGGGACTTCCCTTCTCCAGGTGGTTCCTTACCAGGGCGCCCAGGTGAAAAGCGCTGGCGTTGGCCTGGGCCGGTGGCATGGCATCGGGCCACCACCACTGGCCCCAGGGGTAGCTCCTCTCCGGGTCCCCGGCCTGGCGTTGTCAGCTTGTGCGGTCCGAGACGTTTGAGGAATGGCTGACCCTCCACCCGAAAAAGAAAAAAGACTTGGGGGACGGTGTCGGCTTCGAGGGGTCAACTAACTGCCCTGGCTTCCCTTGGCAAGGCGCATGCCCAGAGT
Organism: Effrenium voratum; assembly: GCA_963377175.1. Taxonomy (NCBI): domain Eukaryota; class Dinophyceae; order Suessiales; family Symbiodiniaceae; genus Effrenium; species Effrenium voratum. Next base: position 231,635 of record CAUJNA010000194.1, on the reverse strand, counting down.
ACAAGGGCTGCCCATGGCAAAAAAACAGCCAAAGTGTAGTTGAGAGCAAGCCGTGCCAAGAGCCTGCGCGACATACTGCCATTCCCACTCGCGTGGCAGCCGTTTCCCATAGTGCACACCTCGGGGAACGCATGCAACACCAAAGCCTCGCCCCGGAGTCGATGTCCAAGGCTGACCCTGCTTGAACAAACTGATCCGACTGAGCAAGCGACTCTGGCAAACTGCATAGCTGAGGCCGAAACTAGTTGCTTGCCGTTTTTGAGGATGCCCTTTTTCAGTTGTTTGAAGGGAACAGCGACCGGAACCCGGAACCCCTCATTTCGAGGTGCCTCCGTTCAAACACCAATGCTCTGACTGACCTTTTCCAAGCCACAGTACTGTTCCGCATCCCAGTGGCTGACCTTGGCAGGGGGGAGGTAGTCTTGATGAAGGGCACTGGGAGGTACCAGCTTGAAACTGGGGGCTGCCGCTTGCGGCCAAAGCCGCTTCATCTCCCCATCCCGCAGCCCCACTCATACCCGATGCACTCAATGAGGTTTGCCAGCGCAATAAGCCAGGAACGCCACAGGGGCCAGTTCCACAAATCTTCTCTTCCCGCAAGAGGGGCAAAATGGAACTGCTAACCTCCTTCATTGCAATTTTTCAGGAGGTGGGGACATGTTCACCAAGCTGCGAAGACCACGGGCTGCTTGGCAAGGCTTGCATCCAGGCAGTCAGGTTTAGGGCAACGCCAGTGCTTCAGGAAGTTCTCATAGTCTTTGCCTGCCTCAGCAATTTGCCGAAAGGAGTGCCACTTTGAAGGACCCAACACTCAGCCAGGCCTGCCTAGCTATGCAAAAACAAGAAGACACTTGCGATTGGTTCCAACACTATCTTCCCCACAAGTTGGGTCCACAAATTGGTTGGGAGTGAGGGTAGGGGAGATTATGCCGATGGCCTCTCGGGCACCCTTAGCCACGACAGGTGCTGAACCACCTTATCATGCATCTGTGGCATGACGCAGCCTCTCCCTATCCCGGCAAGCCTGAAGCCTGCGGGCACTGGATCCTGATTTCTCTTTATGACCTTTTCAAGGCCCATTGCATTCATGGCACCGGTGCGAAGGAGCTCTCCCTTAGGAAGGCAGCATACTGCTCATTGGTCACTGGATGCCTTGGCCCATCCGTCGACCCGATCGAATGGCTGCTTGCTCACCTGTTTCCACCTTCGAAAGCCGTCTAGAATCGTCTAGATCTAGACTCTAAGCCGGGCTGCTTGTCCACCCACAAGTCCTTGATGGTTATGTTGTGTGCCTTGTGATACTTCACCGGCACATCTTCCCATTCGTACCTTGCGCAGGGCTGCAAGCTTATGCTACTTGTCAAGAAGCAATACTCCTGCCCAGCCTACCTGTCAGCAGAATTCAACCAAAGCAAATCGTCAATCAAGTGGCGGCCTTGTCTGACACCAAGGCTTCGTAACTGGAGAAAAGCATGGCCAAAAGCTGCCTGTGGCATGCTGACTCCTGCAATTCAAACGCAGCCCCGCGCCCTGTTCTCTTGCCCGTCAAGATGCTGCACATCCACCCCGAGCTTCACAAAATTCTTGCCGTGGTGGTAGGTGTCTTCGATTATCGAGCCCACCACCTTGGACGGGGAGATTTGTTGAGCTAGCGCCATAGAAACGCCTCAAAAGGATTCAAAGGTAGAAGCTAGACGCCCTAGGGTGGCACATGGTGCTTCCAATGGCCTGCTAGCTACCTCAAAACAAAAGGCAAGCCTACGCAGCAAGCAAAGCGAGCAGGAAGACCTCAAAGCTCCCAGCCATTGTGCCCCAGCTGTGGAATCCTCTGCTGAGCCGCCCGGAATTCGAAGGGACCCCCCTTCACTGCCACCATCCCACTTGTGCTGGGCTTCGATCCCGCAACGCCAGCATCGCTCTTCTGCTTCACGGGAAGTACCTGGAGTTGAGAAGCACCGGTGCCTCCATATGGGTGTCCCTGCTTTGTGTTTGTTTGCGCTCTCTTTGGGGTGGCCTCAGAGGAAATGGAAAATGGAAACCCACCTTCACATGTCAGTCTGAGCCACCCCCCTGTCCACATCAATGATAACAAAAGAAACAGTCACAATGGTTCCGGGGGGGGGATGTGCAAGCAACTTCCTGTGCGCTCATGGCCAAGGCCCGTCCCACCCACCATACCCACCGAACCTCCTCTGAGAAGGAGTGCAGGGGTTTATCCTAGGTGCGGACGATGCCACAGCAAGCATGTGCCGTGCAAGCGACAAAAGGTGTCTTGCGAGAGTTGTCAGGTTGGTTTGCTGGGTTTATCAAACATGTCACATGTCTGAAATAGGTTTCCAGGCCTCACTAGGACACAAATCCTGAACCATTGACCTGGAGCCGAAGGTTCAATGATCCGCGTCTGAGGGATGTGTTGCATCAAGCGTATGGCCGTATGGCACCAATATGCCTCATCAACCGCTGACGGCTGAGGGATCACGAGGACGCATGTGCGAGCATTCAAACGGAGACATACTACCCACTAAACACAGCAAGGGCAACTACAAGAAATAAAGCGAGGGTGGTTTGCCCACAACTGGCGTTCTCCCCTTTCCCACCGCGTGCCCGAAGTATGCTGTACCAACAATGGACATTTTGCCTGGGCAGCTCTGCAATCAAACCCAGCATCAAGCCGTTCAGGCAAAGAGTCTTTCTCCGGAATGTAGGCAAGTCATGTGGGCGATAGTTTTGGTTAAGGACACCCTTGGCCTAGTGGCCACCAATGACATCTTGAAACTCTATTGCAAACACAAGACACTGCCGCCATCTTGAGCTGCTGATGTTTTGATGCACTGATTTCCATGAGCTGGGCACTGCACAAACACGGCTCAACACGGCCAAAATGACCAAGATGAGAACAAGGAGAGGTCTTTTGGCACACTAGCTATTCATCTGCCTACTCACAAACTCTAAGCACGGGATCTTACATATGCTCCGATGTTGGGACCCGACTTTCCTCGGAGCCCTGCTTTCATGGTAAAGGCATGTAAAAGCCATGTGCAAACCAACTCGACCCCCACTCATTCCATCGAGCATCGGTTGCTGAGCCCATTTCGCGGAACAGCCCCAGATGGGCGGGAGTGATCTCGCCGCTGCCTCGGTCTGTGCCGATCAGATTCACCAGCGGACATGCCCAATTTGGGGAAGGCCTGGGAGAAGGAGGGCAAGGAAGAGAGAATCCGAGAAAAGAGGCTCCAGAAGAGTAAGAGCAAGGTTGGCAAGAAGCATTTCAGAATGGAGCCCGACTGAACCTACATAGATCGTATCATTGGCAACCTGCACCCGGACACGCAAGGCTCCATACACGCATCACGCACGCGACTTGGCTCCACTCCAAAGCGGGCCTGATGCGTCCCAGCGGCGAACTTTCAGGATGGCGCCGATGCCTCGCGCCTCCATGGGCACCCGTAGGAGCCGGGTTTTCCTTGGCGGCGTGGGCATTGCCTCCGGCTGTCTACTTCTGTTTGGGCACTTGATGTGATCCTTTCGGCTCTTCCCTCATGCCTTACATGTTTCCCTTGACCTGGGAACCGAAACGCAAACTCAACAAGGAAAATACGAGAAACGCCTCTTCCCTTTAAATCCAAGCTGCGTCGTGTGCGCTCGCGTCGTGCAGGACTCAATCAAACCTGGGCACTGGCCATGCGGCCTGAAGTTAATGGCTGGCCAGTAACAACAACAAAAAGGGCCAGCCTTTGTTGAACGCTGCCAAAAGGCAACAAAGCCCATCCTGTGCCCGAAGCTCCCTTCCCTGCTTCCCTGCTTCCCTGCTTCCCTGCTTCCCTGCCGCGCTGCATTCGTGGCCGTGCTCGACATGCCGCACATCTGCACCACGATACCTGACTTACTCTCCGCAAGATCTCTTGGAAGTCTGAATGGCATCGTCTGAAACTCACATTCCGCATGGTAAGCCAAGCCTTTCAAAAGCCTGGCGCCTGGCTTACGCCAAAGCCAAAATTATTGTGGCTGCAACTGGCATGGGAAATTGGAGTGTATCTCACAGCGGGGATAGATTATTGGCTGCAGCTCAAATCTTCCTCCAAATCGTCAGCGCAAAGCTGAGTGGCACATCGAAGAACTCCTCATGCTTCGCATCCGGCACCGGAAGTATCCAGTCCTCGCGCTGGCATCCACAAAGCCAGGGGACTTCTGGGCGGGGTGTTTCGGACAGTTTTGGTGCCCAATCGAAGCTTTCGACTTTGGCCCCCTGAATCACTGGCAAGATGATGGAACTCGGATGAGTGCCATAATTTCTTTCCGACCCTCAGTTGACATAGCGTCTTGGCACTTGAGACAGGTTGATTCACATGCTAGCTCCTCATCGCCCGCGTGGTGCAAGGCGGTGTTGATCATCAGGAAAAGCTCTTGGTCTTTGCCAACCTTGCAGCCCAAGAATTGCTGCATGATCCAAAGGGGGTGCAACAGTGCGACCCAAAGTTCCAGGATGCCACAGACCCCAAAACTGCTTTGGTGCTACGCCCCTCAGGCCGTGGCAAACTTGGAGACGTAGATATGCTCCCCCTTCGGCGAGAGCGCTTTCACTGGGTAGAAGGGCAGCCAAGTGACCTCTGGATCCTTGGGGCACGGCTTGCCTCCCCTTCCACCGGCCTGTGCTAGTCCGCCGACCTGTTCTTGCCACAGGGAGGGGGTGCACGGGAAAGCTACACATCATTGTTACACCGACAATAATTTATAAGTTATTATCATGGTGACGCTGGATGCGCAAAGACGCATTTTGCGTCTGTTCCGTCCCAGGTACTGATGGCGTTTGGGAGTACGGGACCAGCGTCTGACATCCCCAGCATCAATTGTGTTCTAGTAAACGAGGCGCTTGTCTGCTTTCTCAAGGCAGGTGACACCTACATTTCGGTGGACACCCCCAGCATCACCTGGGCATACTTTGCAGATAAAGTGGTCGACACCTCCGCATGACTGGTGCCTAAGTGCAAAGGACACATGCCATTTGGCAATCTGGCTCCAACGCGAGATCCTTTCGTTGGCAACATCCGTACCCCAGAAAAAAAAAGAAAAAGAAAGAAAACTGAAAATACGAACCTCTATAGTATATATAAAACAAAACACTACACATTCATGAATACATCCATACATACCTACCTACCTGCCTACCTACAAAAATATATTACATACATACATAAATGTATTACATACATACATACATTACATACATACATACATACATTACATACATACATACATACATACATACATACATACATACATACATACATACATACATACATACATACATACATACATACATACATACATACATACATACATACATACATACATACATACATTACATACATACATACATACATACATACATACATACATACATACATACATACATACATACATACATACATACATACATACATACATACATACATACATACATTACATACATACATACATACATACATACATACATACATACATACATACATACATACATACATACATACATACATACATACATACATACATACATACATACATACATACATACATACATACATACATACATACATACATACATACATACATACATACATACATACATACATACATACATACATACATACATTACATACATACATACATACATTACATACATACATTACATTACATTACATTACATTACATTACATTACATTACATACATACATACATACATACATACATACATACATACATACATACATACATACATACATACATACATACATACATACATACATACATACATACATACATACATACATACATACATACATACATACATACATACATACATACATACATACATACATACATACATACATACATACATACATACATACATACATACATACATACATACATACATACATACATACATACATACATACATACATACATACATACATACATACATACATACATACATACATACATACATACATACATACATACATACATACATACATACATACATACATACATACATACATACATACATACATACATACATACATACATACATACATACATACATACATACATACATACATACATACATACATACATACATACATACATACATACATACATACATACATACATACATACATACATACATACATACATACATACATACATACATACATACATACATACATACATACATACATACATACATACATACATACATACATACATACATACATACATACATACATACATACATACATACATACATACATACATACATACATACATACATACATACATACATACATACATACATACATACATACATTACATACATACATACATACATACATACATACATACATACATACATACATACATACATACATACATACATACATACATACATACATACATACATACATACATACATTACATTACATACATACATACATACATTACATACATACATACATACATACATACATACATACATACATACATACATACATACATACATACATACATACATACATACATACATACATACATACATACATACATACATACATACATACATACATACATACATACATACATACATACATACATACATACATACATACATACATACATACATACATACATACATACATATACATACATACATACATACATACATACATACATACATACATACATACATACATACATTACATACATACATACATACATACATACATACATACATACATACATACATACATACATACATACATACATACATACATACATACATACATACATACATACATACATACATACATACATACATACATACATACATACATACATACATTACATACATACATACATACATACATACATACATACATACATACATACATACATACATACATACATACATACATACATACATACATACATACATACATACATACATACATTACATACATACATACATACATACATACATACATTACATACATACATACATACATACATACATACATACATACATACATACATACATACATACATACATACATACATACATACATACATACATACATACATACATACATACATACATACATACATACATACATACATACATACATACATACATACATACATACATACATACATACATACATACATACATACATACATACATACATACATACATACATACATACATACATACATACATACATACATACATACATACATACATACATACATACATACATACATACATACATACATACATACATACATACATACATACATACATACATACATACATACATACATACATACATACATACATACATACATACATACATACATACATACATACATACATACATACATACATACATACATACATACATACATACATACATACATACATACATACATACATACATACATACATACATACATACATACATACATACATACATACATACATACATACATACATACATACATACATACATACATACATACATACATACATACATACATACATACATACATACATACATACATACATACATACATACATACATACATTACATACATACATACATACATACATACATTACATACATACATACATACATACATACATACATACATACATACATACATACATACATACATACATACATACATACATACATACATACATACATACATACATACATACATACATACATACATACATACATACATACATACATACATACATACATACATACATACATACATACATACATACATACATACATACATACATACATACATACATACATACATACATACATACATACATACATACATACATACATACATACATACATACATACATACATACATACATACATACATACATACATACATACATACATACATACATACATACATACATACATACATACATACATACATACATACATACATTACATACATACATTACATACATACATACATTACATACATACATACATACATACATACATACATACATACATACATACATACATACATACATACATACATACATACATACATACATACATACACATACATACATACATACATACATACATACATACATACATACATACATACATACATACATACATACATACATACATACATACATACATACATACATACATACATACATACATACATACATACATACATACATACATACATACATACATACATACATACATACATACATACATACATACATACATACATACATACATACATACATACATACATACATACATACATACATACATACATACATACATACATACATACATACATACATACATACATACATACATACATACATACATACATACATACATACATACATACATACATACATACATACATACATACATACATACATACATACATACATACATACATACATACATACATACATACATACATACATACATACATACATACATACATACATACATACATACATACATACATACATACATACATACATACATACATACATACATACATACATACATACATACATACATACATACATACATACATACATACATACATACATACATACATACATACATACATTACATACATACATTACATTACATACATTACATACATACATTACATTACATTACATTACATTACATTACATTACATTACATTACATTACATACATACATACATACATACATTACATACATACATACATACATACATACATACATACATACATACATACATACATACATACATACATACATACATACATACATACATACATACATACATACATACATACATACATACATACATACATACATACATACATACATACATACATACATACATACATACATACATACATTACATTACATACATACATACATACATACATACATTACATACATTACATACATACATACATACATACATACATACATACATACATACATACATACATACGTTACATACATACGTACATACATACATACATACATACATACATACATACATACATACATACATTACATACATTACATACACCTACATTACACTACATTACATTACATACATACATACATACATTACATTACTACATACATACATACATACATACATACATTACATTACATTACATTACAGTACAGTACATTACATTACATTACATTACATACATACATACCATTAGATTACCTTACATTACATTACATTACATTGCATTACATTACATACATACATACCATTAGATTACCTTACATTACATTACATTGCATTACATTACATTACATTGCATTGCATTGCATTACATCACATTACATTACATACATTTATACATCATACATACATACCTTTATACATACATAGCATACATACATATATATATATATATTGTATATGTATGTTATGTTGTGTTATGTAATGCATTTTAACGCACTGCAATGCAATGTACTGTAATGTACTCTATCGTAATGTAATGGTATGTATGTATGTAGGTATGTATGTGCATTCTGGTACCTAAAAATATGTTGGGATTGGGGTCGGCTGCAGCGGGCAGCCCTTGGAGACTCTGGGACGCGGAATGGCTCAGGATCACCAGAAAGATGTAGTGTGTCAATTACCATTTGTGACCGGTCATACGGTAGAAATCTCTCTTCAGCTACCAACGCCGAATGCTTTTTAACATAGCTTAACGCTACAAGAGGACAACACCGAACCCAGCCAAGACTGCGAAGCAGTTGGCTGCAGAAATCTGTGCATAACGAAAAGGCAGCAGCATCGAAACTGGCATGCAAATGACCCTCATGTGAGGCATCTATATAGGCCCAGGTTCTGACAGCAAGTCATGGAAGTGCCGGAGGATCATGGTTGCCCGCTTGAGGAGCTCGCCATCACGCTCACTGATGCCATTCCTCGCTGAGCCATGTCACAAAAGCTCGGCGGATGTGCTGAACGTTGATTAGTTGGAAGCTTGGAACGAACCACTAGAATTTGCTGAAGCAATGCACCGAGGTGTGCCGACTTTATCTCGGAATGCCGGCGAGTTGCCAAATGCCGAAGATATTTTCCCATGCAGTATACCCAATTGCATTGAAGTAGGCCGTCCTTATCAGCGCTGCAAGTAGCAGTGCGGCACGGGCATGTCTTTACTCCTCCGCCGATCAAAAAGGCACCAATTCTAGAGGGATTTGGTTGGGTTCCATGTTATTTTACAGGGGGCGAACGTCAATGTAGGGCTGTTGGTCGACACTGGAAGCCCCGTTCTCGAGACAGTAAGCCAGTGCGCTGGTTTTTCGTTGGGAGGGGGGCCAACACCCTGTTCAAACATCCGTACACGCAGACGCCTATTGATTGAACAAGTTCCTTCGAATTTCCCCCTGGGCCCAGGGTCCGGCCGCCACAAAAACAAATGCCCAACACTGCTCCCAAGTAGCAAGATCTCTTGGGACCTCTGCGTTGACCAGCGGCCACACACCTCACAGAGGCACACAAGCTCTCACCAACTGGAGCACACCTGGCTTCAGCAACGGGAGAATTGCCAGAAGCAATGGCCGACATGCGCTTTGGACATCCGGAGGTAACCTGAAACAACTTGCCAACCTGAAACAAATGCGTGGGTCATCACGGCTCCCAACCAAGGGATCAAATCCCCACAAAGGGTCCATCATGTCCACCAGTGCCTCCAAAAGCAAAAGGTGTTGTGACTTCTGGGTTGCCACATGCTCCCGGGTCGGAAAGCGCTCGTCTGAGCTCTCCGAGGCGCGTGTGGCATGGATCCCCGCGCCAGGAATTTCTGCACGGACACCAGGGGCACGAAAGGCGTCTTTTCCTTGTACGGGAATGGGTCCGAAAGGTTGATGGCCATTTGAGCTTTGCACGCGTTGCAAAGCTTGCGTCAGGCTTTGGGGCCCCTCAAAGATCTCCATTCATGCACCATATCCAGACTACATGAATCTTCATTGACCCACCGCGAAAATTGCAGAAAGACCAGGCCAAACCATTGAGCCCGGCAATCACCCACCTAGTTCAGCTGCTCCATGTCGCTCTTCCCCTCTCCTTCACCACCCTTCACCTCACTCATACTTCTCTCGTTGTATAACATTAGTGCTTGATTCCCTGGTTGCTCTTCACTTCCAACAAGCCCGGACCTTCAGGTCTGCCCGGCCGTGAAGGCACCCCCGACTTCCAACCCGCTCGAGCTGCGGAGCAGCCCACGACCGGCGGGCACTGGGCCAAGGTGTAGAGCCAGCCCTGCGCAGTGGCGTTCCTCGGAGGTGAGCCCCAGGCTGTTTCCCGGCTGCTGGGTAAGCCTTGTATGCAACATGCAACAAAGCCAATGTGCCTCATCAAGCACCACCAGGGCCCTTGCGCATCAAAACGCCGCAAAAACACTTTGCAGTACATTCTGGCACGGGTACGTTGTCGTTTTTGTTCACCAAACAAAACGCTAGGGAAACACCGAGGGTACCTCGACCTCCCCAGAAACAAGTGCCACATCCTGTACATATGCGCTTGGTCGTTCAACCAGCTTACGTGCAACATCTGAGCAACCGTGCACTATGCCACTTGGTCCCACTATATGTGTCCCATTGCTGCTTTGTATGACCACTTCAATGGCGAATTCTGCACACTTCCAAGCTCATCTCAGCTCCAAACCCCTTTTCCAGGATTCAAGCATTGACTCTTGCTTTTCAAAACAACAAATAAGTGCCTGTCGGTCATCGCCAGGGCACAGCAGGAAAAGGCCACCGTAGAGCCCCAGCTCTGGCTCGATGATCGCGCGCACCCCAGCCTCTGAGAATCCATCTTTGCAACGAAGCCATTCCAATGGGGCCAAGGCCCAAATGGGGATTGGGAGCAGATTAGCTCTATCTTGCAGCGTGCCTCCTGCGCTGCACGGAAAAAGTCGGTCACCGGCATCACCTGCAGTTGGGCCACCGCATGTCCTCGTCAAACGTTGCAAATGGCTAGTGGTTTCCCATGCACTTGCCACTTGGGGTTAAAACAGGAGAACCCGAGGGACTGTTGCGCCCAAGGTTTCAGACGGTCATGCATCCTCAAAGGCTTGTACAGAATCTCGGGGAGATCGAATCCGGAAGGCTAGCCCCCGTTTGTTTAGGAATCTCCTTAAGGGAGCCTCTGCTTGGGTTTCATGTCAATTTGCAGGGGTGTCCCTTTTCAAACCGGATCCTTCGCGGAAACCCGACGGGCAATCCGCGAGGTTTATGAATCCGGGGTCAACATGAACAGTCACCGAGGCAGAAGCGTGTGCACAGACAGAATGTGAATTCAGAGGGTTTAGGGTCCATTGACTAGGGCCCATTCAGCTATTCTCAATTGGTATGCAAATTGCACGCTTATCGCAAACAGCGTTCGGGCTATCAGTGGAAGCCGGTCCGGTTACTAAGCCAGCGAGCCACCGTGCCATGCCAGCACGCACATTTGGCTAACAGTGCGAGTCCATGAGGCCCGTGCGAGGACCGGTTGTCAACAAAGATCTTCTGCCATGCAGGAGAAAGGCGCTCTCCGCCCCAAAGGCGCCGACATTTCACAGCAAAAGGCAACCGGCATGCTTTGTACCTGTGAAGCTTTGAAGCTTTGGTCTTTGACGGCTATTCATAATAGCCCAGGCGCTGGCTTCTCCTGGCCCGGAGCCACCATGTAGGGCCCCAGGGAGTCCATGGTGTCCAGGTTCAGGCCGTCCACTTTCGACGAGGCCATGAGCTGAGCATATCCTCGGTGGGCTTTAGGTTGTCTCGGCCCCCGCACAATGAATCGGGCTCCCCTCCAAACGGCAACGGACTCCGTTTAACATGGTTTTTGACACCGGCCAACAAGGAGATCCTTCATCATTGGTGGATGTCTTTGCACCGCAGCTTTGCTGTCCTCTTTCCTCCTTCGGAGAATGCATGCTTGGTTTGCTTTGGCAGGCAAAGAAATTGCAAAGCAGCAAGCAACAGAACGTACGTACTCATCAGCGCTCGCACTGGCTGTACCCAATTCGACCTGGCTGTGGACAATGCAAAGTTCAGAGTCGCAACCTTGCACTTGCCCAGTGCTCATCGGCAACAGCTAGCAATTCTCGGAGCAAAGAGAACGGGAAAATAATCCCCTCAATACATGTGAATCACGACCAAACTGTAAGCCTCAACTAAAAATGCTCCGCATGCTCAATTGCCACAAGGTCCTGGAAGGAAGGGTTGTCCCCTTGACGACTCTGACTATACAAAGCTCGGCCTGGAAAACCAAAAAAGATCAAACAATAAAATGATGAGCTTTGGATAACTGAGCATGGGTATATCCAAAAAAAGCGTCTTTCTTTACGGTGCTGTGCCACATGGAAATCAGAATGACCAAAGAGAGAGGCGCCTGAAGTTGACTCGAGACCCAGCCACGCATTCTTTCGATGAAGTTAAGGGGCAGTGCTCGGGTTTCTATGGCAGAACCGTGGCAGCCTCTGCTTCTCACTGCTGCGCCGTCCATTGTGTAGCCCGAGTGTCTCTTTGGGTCGTCCTCTCCCATGCCGTTGGTCAGAATGTCCCATGGCCTGGCACGTCTGGCCCAAACACAGTACACACCTTGAAGCCTGGTGATGAAGCGGAAAGGCAAGCACCGGACACAAGCTCAGGACTGAGGGCTCGACTTATACGCGATCCTCAGCTGGCAGAGCCGTGTCACCAACGTGCTTCGCTCTGAACTAGCGAAGCAAAGGCTTTACCTTCTGCAGCCCGCATTGCACAACAGGCTGTGACCCGAACGAAGGACCAACAAATCAGGCGAAGTCGGAGTGACTCCAGGCCTATCTTCCTTCGCGACATGAGTAAAATGACTAGCCCTTACTGTTCTAAGCGCCCCTTTCCACATGCTCTGACGGAGGCTCACCAAAGAAACACACCAGAAGTTAAGCCAAGCAGCTGCACCAGCAGCGATGGATCTGCTTTCTTCAGTGCCTAGGTGATGTGGTAAGCTAAAGCCCGTTGAACTGTTGCCTCTTGCAACACTTTGAAACGCTGGCGAGTCAATCGCCGGGTTCGCGTTGCAACACAAGCCGCCCGATCAGAATTTGAAGATACGCTAGGTTGCACGCTCCTAGCCCTCTCTCGCAGCTGCCGGGGCTACCATTTGTTTTGTTGCTCAGCTTACCCCTCAGTGGTGCTTTGGTTACGTGGGGAATGCAACAGTCTAGAAAGTGTCCGAGAAGGGTGGAGACCTTAGACAGCAGGGGGTCAACTCCCCAAACCACCAAGGGCTGTTTGTGTGGTTGTGCTAAAAATATGTTGTTGGCCTTTGTTGGTTCAGCTTGGCCGCCACAACCTCGCCCAGCACGGCCTTTTTTGCATGTAAGGTCCAGGTTTCAACGCGGAGCCCTGCACAGTCCCCCTGCTCTGCCTGGTGGGCTGTCAGTAATCCGAATTTCAACCAGGCTGTCGACAGCTGCAGGTCTCTGACGCGGCGAGCTGGACATAACATGTAAACTAAAACCGATCCACCGATCCACCGATGCGTCTGAGTCCCTTCCAGGAGCCAGGCAGAAACAGCCAAGCTCCAGGAAGCCCTCTCTAAGCTCATACGCCCTTGGATTCGTACATTGCACAAAACGTTTACCATGCTTGGGGACCATATCAAGGGATGGGCCGTTCCAAGAAAAAACAGCTGGCATGGCAGCAAACAATCTCTGGCTCCTGTTTGCTACACAGGGCGGGAAACCGGCTGGCCTCATGAAGCAGGTTGGGCTCAGTCTTTGATGTGTTCCACCACCTCTGGCTTGGCAAAGTACACATACCACGGGACGGAGCCGTACATGCCCGCGATGGCCAAGGCTGCCGCCCAACCCATGTAAATCACCATGTTCTGGTGATCCCGAGGGATCTGCATGGCATCCGCTGGCACCAGCTTCTTCCAGCCCAGACACAAGTGCGTCACAAACAGGGCCAAGCAAATGGAGTACACGAGGACCGTGTTCAGATCTTTGAAGAGGGCAACCTCACGGCTGTACAGGTCTCGTGCCTTGACAAGCTCGCCATCGGGGTCCGTGAAGATGTGTCCAGACAGCACACCCTTCACATTCACCAGCATTGGAGGGGCCTTCAGCTCCACATAGTCGTAGTATGGGTAGAAGCGGAAGTCTTGAAGGTGCTTGATCAGAAAAGTCAGGATCACCAGGCCTGACAAGAGCATGTTCCATCGCCCAGTCGCAATGGTATAGCCAATGGTGATGTCGTAAGACCGCTTCAAGGCCTTGCATGGCAATTGCAGCTGAGGCAAATGCAGTTGCACCAGCTTTGGTACTGCTCGCCACGCAAATGCCGCCTAGCCGCCACTGTCACGTGAAGCAGCAATGCCAAAGCCAGGTATTCCTGCCCAAGCTCAGGTTTCATGCTGACATTTGGCGATTGAACCGCAATGAATCGACGGCCAACGCTGTTGCAAGTCGCTGGTCCAGCAGAGTCTCAGACCACCAACTGCCATAACCTTGCTCATTCGCACCTGGCAGGACATTTACCTCAGACAGAAAGTCTCGGGTCCTCCACAACAGAGAAAGGGAAATCCTTGACGTAGCCGAAGGCTCCAGTCCAGTGGATGCGGTCAAAGAGGTAGCCCTCACCTCGACTTCCAAGCCAAAATCATTCAGTTCTGCCTGTGAATGCTGGGTTTTAACTTTGGAGAATAATTAAGGGCGTAAGGGTGCGCCCGCAGCAGCACCCGAGACAACTTCTGACCAGCTCCCCGTCCACTTCCTAGATCCGTGTTTCATGGCAGAGCAGGAAAGCCGAGCCCCGCGCCGTTCAGCTCCGCAGGGCCCCCCAACATGTCCACAAAGTTCCCCAAGGCATGGACGATGGTGAAGGTAATGAGGAAAACTGCGGAGCGCATGGTGCCGTTCCGGTTGTTGTCCAAGCTGAACTTCAGGTTCCCCGTGAAGAAGACCTTAGGTTTTGCAGTGGCTAAGCTGCAAACACGCAAAGGAAACGGCAGCTGCGTGCCATGTCCTGTGAACACTTTCAAACAACAGCTCTTGCTTGATACCACAAAAACGAGAAAAGCCTGCCCAAACCGTTGTGCGTGGCCGGCTATCGGGAAAGAATAGCGCTGCCACTGTCTCAACCGCGCCAACTGCAAACCAAGCATCGGTGCGCATCACCATGAGCATGACATTTTTCAGCAAGAACCAAACGGCGCCGATGAAGCCTGATGACAGCAAGTGTTGCTTGTGGTTGTCCGTGTGCGGGGTGCCATGCCCAGCCTGGCACGCCGCCATCTCCATCTGGTGGCGGTGGTGAATCATCGGCAGCTGGGCAGAGACAGGCGGCTGAGAACCCTTGCATCAGGTATTCATACACATCCGGACGATCAACGGGTTAAGGTCAATAGTCCCATGTTCATCCGAGCTTTTCTCATCTCCTGGCAGTGCTCTTCATTTTCCTTTTGCTCCGCTTTACCCCCTTTTATTCTCGCTCACTCCCTTCTATCCGCTTCTCTTCAAGTATGCCATTCTCAAACCTTGGTAGGTAATCAACGGATGGATGGCACCCCCTAAACACCCCAGTTCATGTGTTGTTCCCCGACACTCGACCAAGGGTGGCCTGCAGCGGGCGCGGCCGCAGCCACAGCTCCCGAGACTTTGCCCATTTTCTTCAAGTGCTGCATGTTCTTCCTTGGCGCAGTTAGTTCAATCGGCTCGCACCCAAATGGATGTGCCTCCATTTTGGGGGGCCCGGTTTGAAAGAAACAACCCCAAAGATGTTACCCTCAAAGACTCAAAGAAACTCGCACAGAATTTCAGGTTGCGAGCTGGGTATTGCCACAGTGGGGCACACAAGGCCCTCCTCACCCGAGTGGAAATCCCAACAACTTGTTTGGTGCACCCTGGGGAGATATACACTGCCACGACAAAAGTGGTCACAACCGTCTGCCTTCTTAGTGGTCACAACCGTCTCCGCCTAGAATCCTGCAAGTTGCTGCTGTGTCCTTCGCGGAGTCGAATTTCCACACTAAAAAGCCTTTAAAGCATCTTAAACTTGAAAGCGGGTGATAATTGACCATCCCGCTCCTGCCACGCAAAACGGAGTTGGCACGGCTTTGCGGAGACAAGTAAGAGGCATAAACGTTTGTCCTCCTGAAGTATTTCCTTGTCCGGCATGTTAATATAGATCAATTGCACGGTGTCCCTTGTCTATTTCTAGTTGGGATCATTCTCCGTCCGGGGGCACACCTCCATGTCAGTTGGGTCAAGACTTGCAAAAAATAGCATGCCATTTTGTGCTGGGTGTCTCAACCGTTCCGGGCTTGTGGATCATGACCCACTCTTCAGTTGCATCCTTGCCCAAGTATGCCATGATTGCCTGCTCGCCTCAGCTTCAAGCATGTCAGGCGAACGCAGGGCTTTGCAGAGCGTGCTCGCGCGCGCACACAAAGCTAACACCGATATACCTATACATACATATACATATACACACACATATATATATATATACACACTTTGCAAACAAGTTGCCGCCGGGGTGAATAGGGATCCACTTGGTCACGTCGAGAGCCTTCAGCAGCAGCCAACATCAAAACCACGCCGCCACTGCGGTAAGAAAGGAGGGGTGCCGCTACATGGATCTTCCGATCCTACAGTACTTTCAGGCAAGTGGGGCGCCTTGCGGCCTTTGGATTCTAAGGGTAGTTGCACCCTGCTCGCCTCTCCGTGGAGGATGATCCAGGCATCTGTCTTGGTGTTGTGCTTTGCAACCTGCGAGGGAAAACCCCTGTCAACCCCAACCTTCATCTTGACTATGTCCGGCCCAAGCTTCAAGGAAGGGATGTCGGTTTTCCCCGGGCATTTGCCGCTTGTTTCTCTCTAGTGCTTCTCATGTGCTTGGGGAACACTCCCCTCCTCGTCCGGGGGCATCCCGTCGCTCACAGGTGCCGCGGCTGCTCCTCCCGCTGGGGCGCCGCCTGCACCGATCTTGCCCATCATCTTCAGGTGCTGGGCATTTTTCTCCACGGTACCTCCGATGATATTTTGCGTGGTCCCACGTGAGACAATAAAAGGAATTGATCAACTGATTCCCCGAAACATGCCAGCAATATATATATATATATATCTTCATTTTTGTGTAACCTATATGCACATACATATATATATATATAGCTGCTATACATATACAGTACACATATCAGAGAAATGCCAGGCCAAAATCATGTAATATATTCATATATAAATACATGTGTATATATATATATATACATATACAATGTATATATATATATATATATTGCAGGCCGATAGTATATGCAATGTATATATCTATATACATAAATATTCACAATATAATATGCTATAATATCTAGATATATATATATATATATACATCTCTACTCTTGGTATGGTAGCAAAAAACTTTGTTTTTTGCAGACCCCCAGTAAAAATGAACAGAACAAAAAAACTAAACAAAATCTAAAAAAACATGCCAAGAACAGTGAAGTATATTATATATATATATATATATGTGTGTGTGTGTGTGGGCGCACGGCATTCGAGTCAGGCCTGGCTTGTGGATCATGTTCCACTCCTCCGTGGCATCCTTGCCCAAGTACGCCATGATCGCTTGCTCTCCACCAGGGTGAATCGTGATCCATTTCGTCACATCAATCGCCTCGCCGTTCACCACCTCAGAACACAGCAAGTTAAGCCTCTCGTCTTCAAGCATCAGCCTTCATATTCCAAGCACTCCAAAGCCAAATGCGGCTTCCAAAGGGGGGGCCGCTTCGATTGGAAGGGGTGTGGGGGGGGGGTTCGATTGATGCAATGAACCATTGATGAATTCAATGACTGTGCGATGCCAGTGCTCGACTGCCCTCCCTTTATCATCAAGCCCCGCCCCCCTGCCAATGATGAAGCTGCACCTCTCTATCAAGTGGGTCTGTCCAAACGCGCATGCTCACCAGAATTACTTCTTCCCTGTGCCCTGGCGACCCAGTGGCGACCCAAGCGTCGTCCTTCTTGTTGTGCTTCGCCACCTCCTCAAGCGTCACTCCCGGTGGCCCGGCCGGCGCGGCCGGACCAGCAGCCGGGCGCGACTCGAGCTCCTTGCAGTAAGCCAAGAGCTCGTCTTTTGTCCTGATTCCGAAAGACTGCGGCCAGCCGTCCCGTGCAAAAATGCAACCTCTGCCACAAGACAACACAGGCAACGCTTCGAGGTGATGGAAGGAATTCAGGGAAGGCTCATATCTTCCGGCTTCTTCTCTTTCTTGACTTCTTCCACCGCGCTTGCGATGGCAACCAAATCGATGACCTTCTCCTTGGCCCCCAGTGCCGTACCCACGCTTGCGCCCGCAAGTCGCCCCGTGTAGATGGAGTAGAGCAAGGGCACACCAGAAGCGGACCACGCGTTGGGACAAGGGCAGGCTGTTACTTCGCCTGCAGCAAACAGCCCTTCAATGGGGGCTCCCGTGCCGGTGAGGACCTTGCCCTTGTCCACAGCCAAGCCACCCGCGCAGGTGTAGGTGGCAGGAGTGACAACAGCAGCTAGCACTGGGCCATCGCCGAAAAAGGGGAGCTTGTTGGGTGGCACACGCATGTCGGCAGCCAGCTGCGTCGCGTTGCTGTACTTCTTCATGACATTTCGCGATACATAGAAGTCACAAAGCCACTTCACACTATCAACATCTTTCTCGGAGATCACGATGCGGAAAGGCCCCTTAGTGCGCCCCATGGCATCCGCACGCTTTTGTGCAATCTCCAGCTCGTCGACAAACTGCGCGCCATCGACACTGATGAGCTTGCCGCCAGCGCCGACAAGGGCATCAGAGAGCACGATCTTGAACTTGTCGTTCTCCATGCCAGGAATCACAGCGGCAGTGGGGTAGACTGACACCATGTTCATGTTCTTCACTGCTGCCTTCACTTCAGTAGCCATGCTCAGTCCATCCCCATTGGTGCGCTCGTCACTGGTGGTGGGAAGCTGCATGAGTTGGGGCGCATAGCGGGCCAGCAAAGATGCAGGTGAGGTGTCCCCAGCAAAGCCACCGGTTGCCAGCAAGACCACCCCCATCTCTTTCTGTGCGCCGCCAGCTTGGTACTCCACACCTGTCACCTTGGAGCCTTCCACAACTAGCTTGGTGACGGTGGCCGAGGTCACAATCTTCAGCTTGTCCGGCTTGGCCTTGGCGATGGTTTCCAGCTGGTGCATCACGGCATATGTCACCACTGCTCCCGGGAAGTGGTCCCTGGTGCCCAGGGTGCGGGCGATCTTCTTATGACCAGGGGTGAGACGAAGAACCATCCTCACGTGGCCAAAGGCAGGATGAAGCTTTGAACCGGCAAAAAAAAAAGTGTTCCCAAAACGGAACAAACTTTGGCCAAATGAACAACTAAGCATCTCATCCTTGCACCCAGCCAAATTCAGGAGCCAATCCACATCCTTGGCGCCTTTCTCAACCATGTCTTTGGCGATTGGCTCCACAGACACCAAGTCAGCGCCAGTGTCTGCAATGCCCTCTGCCTTCTGCAACTCGCACCCTGGCGCTGCTATGCCTGTGGTGGCCTTGGAGGAGTTGCCTGCGGAGTGGCAGGCCGCTGCCCACAATGCACTCAGAAACACATCTGAGCAGCGCGCAACCCGTTCACGTTTGGTTCTATTGATGTGGACGTATATAGAGGTTTCTGTTCGCCGCACAACAACTACCACAAGACCAGGTAGAATGCCTACCTGTCAAAAATTGTCAATGGGTTTCTTGGGCGCTTCTCGGCTGGGAACATGGCACGGACCACCCCTTCCTCGCAAATGCCTTGTCCTCTCCAAGCCCTTCAAACCACCTCCCGACCCCCCCCTCCCTGCCCCCACCCACAGCTCCAACAGCCGCCTCATACGGCTCGACTGCATGCCCCAGCTCCTGCTCTATGGCTTATGTTCTACGGGCTTCGCGCCTCCCAGGTTTTGGCTCTTCTCCAGGATCACGACGCTGCAGCCACGCTCCAGCAGCTCGCAGGCGGCTGAAAGGCCCGCCAGCCCGCCCCCTACGATCACCACCTTCGTCATGGGACCTACAAGCCAACAGAAAAATCTGCGGGCCAAAAAACTGGGGCAATACCATCATGCATCATGCCAGAGGGAGCACTCAGCAGTGTCCACTTCAAAGTCTTCAAAGCAGGCACTTGCATCAAACGGCACCTCTTGTCCGCTGGAGCCACTGTAAATACGGTGCAAACGATCGGCCAAAGTTGACCTAAAGCCGGTGCGCGGTACGACACACGTGCGAGCCAGGCGATGGCAAATGAACCCCGCACCCGGGGCTGGCGCAGCGAGAGGTTTCAGGGGCAACTCGCGCTGGAAATCGCCCAAAGAGAAACCACCAAATGGGTGTGCCTTCAAGTAGGGGACCCAAAGTGGTTCTTGCCATGCTGGCACCCTTTAAACCAGCTGCTTAAGAGGGTGCCCTCAAAACAAAGACACACCCAAATGTGAAACAGCTATCCGGTCAATACCCTTTGTGCAAGGCCGGAAAGGCAGGCGTCTATTCCTCTAGCTCTTGATGTGTTCCACCACCTCTGGCTTGGCAAAGTACACATACCACGGGACGGAACCGTACATGCCCGCGATGGCCAAGGCTGCCGCCCAACCCATGTAAATCACCATGTTCTGGTGATCCCGAGGGATCTGCATGGCATCCGCTGGCACCAGCTTCTTCCAGCCCAGACACAAGTGCGTCACAAACAGGGCCAAGCAAATGGAGTACACGAGGACCGTGTTCAGATCTTTGAAGAGGGCAACCTCACGGCTGTACAGGTCTCGTGCCTTAACAAGCTCGCCATCGGGGTCCGTGAAGATGTGTCCAGACAGCACACCCTTCACATTCACCAGCATTGGAGGGGCCTTCAGCTCCACATAGTCGTAGTATGGGTAGAAGCGGAAGTCTTGAAGGTGCTTAATTAGAAAAGTCAGGATCACCAGGCCTGACAAGAGCATGTTCCATCGCCCGGTCGCAATGGTATAGCCAATGGTGATGTCGTAAGACCGCTTCAAGGCCTTGCACGGCAATTGCAACTGAGGCAAATGAACTTGCACATGGTTCAAGTAGCTTTGGTACTGCTCGCCAAAGCAGGTGCCGCCTAGCCGCCACTGTCACATGCAGCAGCAACGCCAAAGCCAGGTATTCCTGCCCAAACTCAGGTTTCATGCTGGCATTTGGCGATTGGACTGCAAAGTGCAAAGAATCCACGGTCAACGCTATTGGTCCAGCGACCACAACAGCAATAACCTTGCTCAGTCGCCTCCGCTTTTGGCAGGACATTTACTTCAGACAGAAAGTCCCGGGTCCTCCACAACAGAGAAAGGGAAATCCTTGATGTAGCCAAAGGCCCCAGTCCAGTGGATGCGGTCAAAGAGGTAACCCTCACCTCGACTTCCAAGCCAAAATCATTCAGTTCTGCCTGTGAATGCTGGGTTTTAACTTTGGAGAATAATTAAGGGGCGTAAGGGTGCGCCCGCAGCAGCACCCGAGACAACTTCTGACCAGCTCCCCGTCCACTTCCTAGATCCGTGTTTCATGGCAGAGCAGGAAAGCCGAGCCCCGCGCCGTTCAGCTCCGCAGGGCCCCCCAACATGTCCACAAAGTTCCCCAAGGCATGGACGATGGTGAAGGTAATGAGGAAAACTGCGGAGCGCATGGTGCCGTTCCGGTTGTTGTCCAAGCTGAACTTCAGGTTCCCCGTGAAGAAGACCTTAGGTTTTGCAGTGGCTAAGCTGCAAACACGCAAAGGAAACGGCAGCTGCGTGCCATGTCCTGTGAACACTTTCAAACAACAGCTCTTGCTTGATACCACAAAAACGAGAAAAGCCTGCCCAAACCGTTGTGCGTGGCCGGCTAACGAGAAAGAATAGCGCTGCCACTGTCTCAACCGTGCCAACTGCAAACCGAGCATCGGTGCGCATCACCATGAGCATGACATTTTTCAGCAAGAACCAAACGGCGCCGATGAAGCCTGATGAAAGCAAGTGCTGCTTGTGGTTGTCCGTGTGCGGGGTGCGCACAAGCTGCCGGGCAGCGGATGCTCAACAGGCAAAGAACAACAGCATGCCCAGCCTGGCACGCCACCATCTCCATCTGGTGGCGGTGGTGAATCATCGACAGCTGGGCAGAGACAGGCGGCTGAGAACCCTTGCATCAGGTATCCATACACATCCGGACGATCAACGGGTTAAGGTCAATAGTCCCATGTTCATCCGAGCTTTTCTCATCTCCTGGCAGTGCTCGTCATTATCCTTTTGCTCCGCTTTACCCCCTTTTATTCTCGCTCACTCCCTTCCTTCCCATTCTCTTCAAATATGGCATTGTCAAAACCTTGGTAGGTAATCAACGGATTGAAGGCGCCCCGTAACCACTCACTCCAATTACACCTCGTGTTTTTACCCGACACTCGACCAAGGGTGGCCTGCAGCGGGCGCGGCCGCAGCCACAGCTCCCGAGACTTTGCCCATTTTCTTCAAGTGCTGCATGTTCTTCCTTGGCGCAGTTAGTTCAATCGGCTCGCACCCAAATGGATGTGCCTAAAATGGGGGCCGGATTCGTTTCCGGGTAAGCTACAACACAACCCCTCAGGCACCCTCAAAGAAACTGAAACGTCAGATTGCGGCTTCCTAGACCTCTCTCTTTCCGCAAGACTTGATGCACCGTGATGCACCCTTGACAAATCAATGGAAAGGTTGGGGCAACAGGAATATGCTTCAAGACACATTCATAAACCCCCAGTTCATCAATTGCGCGGTCTCCATTTTCCACTGGTTGTGACCTTTCACTGTCCTTGATTGCACCTCCGTGATAATCACCATTCAGAATCATCGCCTTATCCCACCTTATCCAAGGTGTCCTTTATTGCACCATTTTGAGCTGGGTTTCTCAACCGTTCCGGGCTTGTGGATCATGACCCACTCTTCAGTTGCATCCTTGCCCAAGTATGCCATGATTGCCTGCTCGCCTTAGCTTCAAGCACGTCAGAAAATGAGCAGGCACGTAAGGCACGTATTGACGAAGCAAACTATTTTGCAAAGTGGCCGCCAGGGTGGATTGAGATCCACTTGGTCACGTCAAGAGCCTTCAGCCAATTTCTCTGCTTAACCAGAGAGCCAACGACATGCATCCGAATCCTTAAGTACCTTCAAGAAGCACCTTGCAGTCTTTAGACGTTTGAAGGTGCACCCTGCTCGCCTCTCCGTGGAGGATGATCCAGGCATCCGTCTTGGTGTTGTGCTTTGCCACCTGCGCACTGGCAGGGAGAAACCCATCCGCCCGCCCCGCCCCGCCTAACCTTTATCTTGCCCAAACCCATACTCCGAATCCAGCCCCACACGTCCGAGTTCACGCAAGGGCTTTTGATTTTGCCCAGGCACTCCCCCTGTTGAATCGTTTGTGCTCTTTTCTGGCAGCAGAGTCCCCCCTCGGCCCCACCTCGTCTGGGGACATCCCGTCGCTCACAGGCGCCGCGGCTGCTCCTCCCGCCGGGGCACCGCCCGCGCCGATCTTGCCCATCATCTTCAGGTGCTGCGCATTTTTCTCCACGGTACCTGCGATGTGTTTTGCATGGCCGCAGACCAGTAGTACAGCATGCGTAAGCTGACGTGACCTGAGAATAACAGGCAGTGATAAATCGCCCTGAATTGATCTTTCTAGCACCACCTCATGCCCCATGTACCATGTAAATATAATATATATATATATATACATATATATATATGCAAATACTATATATATATATATGTGTGTGTGTGTGTGTGTGTCTGCGTGTGTGTCTGTGTGTCAACATGTTCTGTGGTAATAACTGTGCGGGCATCCGCACGGCATTCGAGTCAGGCCTGGCTTGTGGATCATGTTCCACTCCTCCGTGGCATCCTTGCCCAAGTACGCCATGATCGCTTGCTCTCCACCAGGGTGAATCGTGATCCATTTCGTCACATCAATCGCCTCGCCGTTCACCACCTCAGAACACAGCAAGTTAAGCCTCTCGTCTTCAAGCATCGGCCTTCATATTCCAAGCACTCCAAAGCCAAATGCGGCTTCCAAAGGGGGGGCCGCTTCGATTGGAAGGGGTGTGGGGGGGGGGGGGGGTTCGATTGATGCAATGAACCATTGATGAATTCAATGACTGTGCGATGCCAGTGCTCGACTGCCCTCCCTTCATCATCAAGCCCCGCCCCCCTGCCAATGATGAAGCTGCACCTCTCGATCAAGTGGGTCTGTCCAAAAGCGCATGCTCACCAGAATTACTCCTTCCCTGTGCCCTGGCGACCCAGTGGCGACCCAAGCGTCGTCCTTCTTGTTGTGCTTCGCCACCTCCTCAAGCGTCACTCCCGGTGGCCCGGCCGGCGCGGCCGGACCAGCAGCCGGGCGCGACTCGAGCTCCTTGCAGTAAGCCAAGAGCTCGTCTTTTGTCCTGATTCCGAAAGACTGCGGCCAGCCGTCCCGTGCAAAAATGCAACCTCTGCCACAAGACAACACAGGCAACGCTTCGAGGTGATGGAAGGAATTCAGGGAAGGCTCATGTCTTCCGGCTTCTTCTCTTTCTTGACTTCTTCCACCGCGCTTGCGATGGCAACCAAATCGATGACCTTCTCCTTGGCCCCCAGTGCCGTACCCACGCTGGCACCCGCAAGTCGCCCCGTGTAGATGGAGTAGAGCAAGGGCACGCCAGAAGCAGACCACGCGTTGGGACAAGGGCAGGCTGTTACTTCGCCTGCAGCAAACAGCCCTTCAATGGGGGCTCCCGTGCCGGTCAGGACCTTGCCCTTGTCCACAGCCAAGCCACCCGCGCAGGTGTAGGTGGCAGGGGTGACGACAGCAACTAGCACAGGTCCAGAGCCCAAAGGTGGCAACTTGTTGGGCTGAACGCGCATTTCAGCAGCCAGCTGCGTCGCGTTGCTGTACTTCTTCATGACATTTCGCGATACGTAGAAGTCACAAAGCCACTTCACACTATCAACCTCCTTCTCGGAGATCACGATGCGGAAAGGCCCCTTAGTGCGCCCCATGGCATCCGCACGCTTTTGTGCAGTCTCCAGCTCGCCGACAAACTGCACGCCCTCGGCGTTGATGAGCTTGCCGCCAGCGCCGACAAGGGCATCAGAGAGCACGATCTTGAACTTGTCGTTCTCCATGCCAGGAATCACAGCGGCAGTAGGGTAGACTGACACCATGTTCATGTTCTTCACCGCTGCCTTCACTTCAGTAGCCATGCTCAATCCATCCCCATTCGTGCGCTCGTCACTTGTGGTGGGAAACTGCATGAGTTGGGGTGCATAGCGGGCCAGCAAAGATGCAGGTGAGGTGTCCCCGGCAAAGCCACCGGTTGCCAGCAAGACCACCCCCATCTCTTTCTGTGCGCCGCCAGCTTGGTACTCCACACCTGTCACCTTGGAGCCTTCCACAACCAGCTTGGTGACGGTGGCCGAGGTCACAATCTTCAGCTTGTCCGGCTTGGCCTTGGCGATGGTATCCAGCTGGTGCATCACGGCATATGTCACCACTGCTCCAGGGAAGTGGTCCCTGGTGCCCAGCGTGCGGGGAGTCTTCTGATGGCCCGGGGTCAGGCGCAGTACCATCTCATCTTTGCACCCGGCCAAGTTTAGGAGCCAATCCACATCCTGCGAACAGGGTTGCTTTACGCAATGGGTGATAAATTGCTTGCGCAAACAGCTGTGTGGCTGCTTAAGCCAGTGAGGTTCCTGCTGAACATGTGGTCCCGCTATGTCCCGCTCGCGTCGAATTGCTTTGCTGTGACGGCATGCGAGTTTTTGTCCGAAGAACCGTCCGCGTGGACCATACGGCCAGCGTGCCAACTTGCAGGGGAACATCCCACGGAGGGAGGGAGGGAGGGAGGGAGGGAGGGAGGGAGGAGGGAGGGAGGGAGGGAGGGAGGGAGGGAGGGAGGGAGGGAGGAGGGAGGGAGGGAGGGAGGAGGGAGGAGGGAGGGAGGGAGGGAGGGAGGGAGGGAGGGAGGGAGGGAGGGAGGGAGGGAGCATGCAAAGCTAGCACACATACAGTAAGGGTGCAAAAGTGCGTGCAAATGTATCTTGCTCATAGGTATCTAGCCATATGCATCCTGCTCATGATCTTTTCCTGTTTCTCGAGGCTTCCTTTGTGAAGGACCCTTCGCATTGCTTGGAATGCTTGCAGAAAACTAGGATGAGAGCTTTTGATCCTTGATCTCCAGGTCTGAAAGGTTTCCTCATACTAAACTGGCAGGATCTGCAAGGCGCCATGCTTCCGCCACCCGGAGCAGGCACATCCGGCCTGGGAGCCCTTCTCGAGCATCTCCTGAGCACGAAGCGCGTCTTGAGCATCCAACTTGCCTTTCCCCCCAAACTTTCCCATCCAATCGTACGCGCGTCCAACGAGCGTCCAACGAGCATCCAACGAGTGACGATCCCCCCCGTCCTTGGCGCTGGGCTCCGCAGAAAACAAGTCGACGCCGGCATCCGTGATGCCCGAGGCCTTCTGCAACTCGCAGCCGGGGGCTGCAATGCCCGTGGTGGCCTTGGAGGAGTTGCCTGCGCTTCGCCCGCGTCGGCGGGTCTCCAACACCAACCCCGAACTGGGGCGGTCCCTCCAAAGGAACCTCAAAACGGTCTCCAAATGCAATTCTCAAGAAGGATAGCCTCCAAAAACAATTCAGCTGCATGGAAGGATGTCTTCGCAATCATCGGCCAATCACTGTGATTGGTTTTGTTTGGGGGGTTTTCAAAAAGAACCTGCTTTTGCGCGGACATCTGCTTTGCCAGCCCTGACAAGCCCCCATGGAAACATCCGAGCGAGGATGCTTGTTTGCTTCTCAACGAACATGCACATGGGATGCATGAGCCCGTCGTCTTGCCTGGCCAGTTCTCTCAAACAAGCTGGTCTGCCTCACCCGCTCAAGGGTGCTTCCCCGCCTCCCAGGTTTTGACTCTTCTCCAAGATGACGATCTTGCACCCGCGCTCCAGCAGCTCGCAGGCGGCAGAGAGGCCCGCCAGGCCGCCCCCTACAATCACCACCTTCGTCATGGAACCTTCGAAGCGCTTCGAAGCGTGCTCCTTGAGACTGCGGCGAGGGCATGCAGGTTCTTTCAGGCGGCAGGGACGCTATGGTCAAATGATATGTCCGCCAACAAGTAGCAACCATCTGGGTTGCCCGCCCAAAACGCTCATGTTGCATGCGCTCACTTTGTCTCTGTTCCCTGTGCAAACGATGCCTCCACAAAGAGGCTACGGCAATCTTGGTGATCGACGCTCTTAGTGCCTTGGCTGCCCCCTGAAGGTTTCTCACACCCTGCTTTGCACCTAGCATGACTGCTGCCTGCATATGGACGAGGGGGGCCAGGAGCCTTGCAAATAATAATGGGCAGCTAAAACAGCGTGTATTGTACCGCCATTGGTGAACCGGGAGCAACAAGTCGTAGCAAATGTTAGCCACTCTTCGGCTCCAAAAGCGACTACCTGCGGCTCGGAGCAAAACCCTCACTTGAGGCTGCCATTTGTCACAGGCGAGTAGTTGTTCGTGAGTGGCTTAATCCGCTGACTGTTAGGCTTTAACGTGTTCCACCACCTCTGGCTTGGCAAAGTACACATACCACGGGACGGAGCCGTACATGCCCGCGATGGCCAAGGCTGCCGCCCAACCCATGTAAATCACCATGTTCTGGTGATCCCGAGGGATCTGCATGGCATCCGCTGGCACCAGCTTCTTCCAGCCCAGACACAAGTGCGTCACAAACAGGGCCAAGCAAATGGAGTACACGAGGACCGTGTTCAGATCTTTGAAGAGGGCAACTTCACGGCTGTACAGGTCTCGTGCCTTGACAAGCTCGCCATCGGGGTCCGTGAAGATGTGTCCAGACAGCACACCCTTCACATTCACGAGCATTGGAGGAGCCTTCAGCTCCACATAGTCGTAGTATGGGTAGAAGCGGAAGTCTTGAAGGTGCTTGATTAGAAAAGTCAGGATCACCAGGCCTGACAAGAGCATGTTCCATCGCCCGGTCGCAATGGTATAGCCAATGGTGATGTCGTAAGACCGCTTCAAGGCCTTGCATGGCAATTGCAACTGAGGCAAATGCACTTGCTCATGGTTCAAGTGCTTTGGAACTGCTCGCCAAAGCAAGTGCCGCCTAGCCGCCACTGTCACGTGCAGCAGCAATGCCAAAGCCAGGTATTCCTGCCCAAACTCAGGTTTCATGCTGGCATTTGGCGATTGAACCTCCAAGAATCGACTGCCAGTGCTGTTGCAGGTCGCTGGTCCAGCAGAGTCTTAGACCAACAACTGCTATAACCTTGCTCATTCGCACCTCACGACCGCCTCCGCTTTTTCCAGGATGTTTACCTCAAACAGAATGTCTCGGGTCCTCCACAACAGAGAAAGGGAAATCCTTGATGTAGCCGAAGGCCCCAGTCCAGTGGATGCGGTCAAAGAGGTAGCCCTCACCTCGAATTCCAAACTTTAGAGAATTTAGGGGCGTAAGGGTGCGCCCACAGCAGCACCCGAGACAACTCGTGACCAGCTCGCCGTCCACTTCCTAGATCCGTATGTCATGGCAGAGCAGGAAAGCCGAGCCCCGCGCCGTTCAGCTCCGCAGGGCCCCCCAACATGTCCACAAAGTTCCCCAAGGCATGGACGATGGTGAAGGTAATGAGGAAAACTGCGGAGCGCATGGTGCCGTTTCTGTTGTTGTCCAAGCTGAACTTCAGGTTCCCCGTGAAGAAGACCTTGGGTTTTGCAGTGTCTAAGCTGCAAACGCGCAAAGGAAAGCCAAAACATTTGTGCGTGGCCGGCTATCGCGAAAGGATAGCGCTGCCACTGTCTCAACCGTGCCAACTGCAAACCGAGCATCGGTGCGCATCACCATGAGCATGACATTTTTCAGCAAGAACCAAACGGCGCCGATGAAGCCTGATGACAGCAAGTATTGTGCGGGGTGCTTTCTACATGTAGCTTTGCACAAACTGCGAACAACAGCATGCCCAGCCTGGCACGCCACCATCTCCATCTGGTGGCGGTGGTGAATCATCGGCAGCTGGGCAGAGACAGGCAGCTGAGAACCCTTGTATCATGCATCCATGTTCATTCATCCGAGCTTTTCTCATCTCCTGGCAGTGCTCTTCATTATCCTTTTGCTCCGCTTTACCCCCTTTTATTCTCGCTCACTCCCTTCCTTCCCATTCTCTTCAAATATGGCATTGTCAAAACCTTGGTAGGTAATCAACGGATTGAAGGCGCCCCGTAACCACTCACTCCAATTACACCTCGTGTTTTTACCCGACACTCGACCAAGGGTGGCCTGCAGCGGGCGCGGCCGCAGCCACAGCTCCCGAGACTTTGCCCATTTTCTTCAAGTGCTGCATGTTCTTCCTTGGCGCAGTTAGTTCAATCGGCTCGCACCCAAATGGATGTGCCTAAAATGGGGGCCGGATTCGTTTCCGGGTAAGCTACAACACAACCCCTCAGGCACCCTCAAAGAAACTGAAACGTCAGATTGCGGCTTCCTAGACCTCTCTCTTTCCGCAAGACTTGATGCACCGTGATGCACCCTTGACAAATCAATGGAAAGGTTGGGGCAACAGGAATATGCTTCAAGACACATTCATAAACCCCCAGTTCATCAATTGCGCGGTCTCCATTTTCCACTGGTTGTGACCTTTCACTGTCCTTGATTGCACCTCCGTGATAATCACCATTCAGAATCATCGCCTTATCCCACCTTATCCAAGGTGTCCTTTATTGCACCATTTTGAGCTGGGTTTCTCAACCGTTCCGGGCTTGTGGATCATGACCCACTCTTCAGTTGCATCCTTGCCCAAGTATGCCATGATTGCCTGCTCGCCTTAGCTTCAAGCACGTCAGAAAATGAGCAGGCACGTAAGGCACGTATTGACGAAGCAAACTATTTTGCAAAGTGGCCGCCAGGGTGGATTGAGATCCACTTGGTCACGTCAAGAGCCTTCAGCCAATTTCTCTGCTTAACCAGAGAGCCAACGACATGCATCCGAATCCTTAAGTACCTTCAAGAAGCACCTTGCAGTCTTTAGACGTTTGAAGGTGCACCCTGCTCGCCTCTCCGTGGAGGATGATCCAGGCATCCGTCTTGGTGTTGTGCTTTGCCACCTGCGCACTGGCAGGGAGAAACCCATCCGCCCGCCCCGCCCCGCCTAACCTTTATCTTGCCCAAACCCATACTCCGAATCCAGCCCCACACGTCCGAGTTCACGCAAGGGCTTTTGATTTTGCCCAGGCACTCCCCCTGTTGAATCGTTTGTGCTCTTTTCTGGCAGCAGAGTCCCCCCTCGGCCCCACCTCGTCTGGGGACATCCCGTCGCTCACAGGCGCCGCGGCTGCTCCTCCCGCCGGGGCACCGCCCGCGCCGATCTTGCCCATCATCTTCAGGTGCTGCGCATTTTTCTCCACGGTACCTGCGATGTGTTAATCAACCCTGAATTGCTTCTTCCGAGCCCGGCGCATGCACTACATCAACATGGGCATGTATATACATCTGTATATACATATAAAATATATATATATATATACAGATATGTAAGGTCACCACGCATGACCTGATTCCGTTGCTGTGCCTCAAACAAACATAAAATACTGTGTTGTTGTAGGTGTTTTGTCATATACGCTTAAAGCAAAACGGGTTCCGTTTTGGATGTGCGTTACGCTAATTGTGAAAAGTTGCCAAACACCCTCAGCTTTAGCAATTGTCTAAAAAATGTATGAAAAATAAGGCGTTGCTTAGTGTGCAGTTTCGGTGGGGGCGCTGAAGCACAAAATCGAAAAATAGTATCCCCTGTTTTTGGTTAGCGCGTGGGTTCTTTCGTGGTTTTCCCTGACTTTGTTTGAGCTTGGGTCTATGGAAAACCAAAAATAGTGCTCGAGAATAGAAAGAAATCTATGAGGAAACGTTTGCTGCGTTTACAAAATATTGAGGGAACTTCGTGAAAGCCAAAAATATCGAACAAATCAAAGAACCAACAACTTGACGTACGAGGAGGCTAAGGGATGTTGGCCATCAAAGGACGCGGCATCTGCGACATCTCGCGCGCGAACTCATCGCGAACCGGCGACATAAAAGTGTAACGGCCGTAAGGCAGCAAGATCAGGGCCGCGGCAGAGGTAGTCCGTGGAGCTTGGCACACAAGCACCTGTGCAGACTTCGCCGGGCGTTCCGGCGCACGAATCTGCGGCGAAAGCAACGTGATGCTGTCAGGGCTGCTAGGAGGCTCGTCTTAATCGCCTGTCGTCACGAGACGTTGCTCTCTGCAGCGCACCAAGCAGTCCACGCTCTCGAAGACCAGCCATAGGTGGTCGATCTTCACACGCCAGGGCTTGCGTGGCGTTTCGCTTTGTCGCCATGCGTACCACTGAAACCCGTAAACTCAGCGGCAAAGTTGTGAGTCGGCCTTTGCGCATCCACACAAATTGACCTCTTTGACTCATCAATTGTGTCTGGATAGTTTTGGTCAGAACCATGGCAGAAGCTGCCTGCTGAGGACCCTCTAAAGACTGTCAAGAGAAGTTGGCGCTGCGTCGGTTGGCTCCCTTTGGCAAACTTGCCCCGCCCTTTACCATGGGAAATACTCGGCACAAAGGACTGGATGTTGTCGCGCGCTCTCGTGCGGGCCCCCTGGTTTCGTGGCGGGGGCAGCATTTTGGACACGTGACTTCAGATTTCGCGGCAGGCGCAGCACATTGGATATGTGAGTGCTGCACTTCGTGGCAGGGGCAAAATTTGAAGGGGCTCTTAGGGGACTGGATGTTGTCGCGCGCGCGCTCGTCTGGGCGCCCTGGTTTAACGGTAGGGGCAGCATTTTGGACATGTGACTGCAGAATTCGTGGCAGGCGCAGCACTTGGGATATGTGCGCGCTGGGTTCCCCAACCGTCACATCTCACCAACGTGGCATCTTACCCACACTCACTCACTCACTCACTCACTCACCCACCCACCCACTCACTCACTCACTCACACTCAATCACGGTCACCACTCAGTCACACTCACTTACATCTCTCTCTCCCCCTCTCCCTCTCCCTCTCCCTCTCCCTCTCTCTCTCTCTCTCTCTCTCTCTCTCTCTCCCTCACTCACTCACTCACTCACTCACTCACTCACTCACAGTGAGTGAGTGAGTGAGTGGAGTGAGTGAGTGAGTGAGTGAGTGAGTGAGTGAGTGAGTGAGTGAGTGAGTGAGTGAGTGAGTGAGTGAGCGAGCGAGCGAGTGAGTGAGTGAGTGAGGGAGGGAGGGAGTGAGGGAGTGAGGGAGTGAGGGAGTGAGGGAGTGAGGGAGTGAGTGAGTGAGTGAGTGAGTGAGGGAGTGAGGGAGGTGAGTGAGTGAGTGAGTGAGTGAGCGAGTGAGCGAGTGGATGGAGTGGAGTGGAGTGGAGTGGAGTGGGGTGGAGTGGAGTGGAGTGGAGTGGAGTGGAGCGGAGGAGCGGAGTGGAGTGGAGTGATGAGTGATGAGTGATGAGAGATGACTGATGATTTGTGAGTGATGAGTGATGAGTGAGTGAGTGAGTGAGTGAGTGAGTGAGTGAGTGAGTGAGTGAGTGAGTGTGAGTGAGTGAGTGAGTGAGTGAGTGAGTGAGTGAGAGTGAGTGAGTGAGTGAGTGAGTGAGTGAGTGAGTGAGTGAGTGAGTGAGAGTGAGTGAGTGAGTGAGTGAGTGAGTGAGTGAGTGAGTGAGTGAGTGGTGAGTGAGTGAGTGAGTGAGTGAGTGAGTGAGTGAGTGAGTGAGTGTGAGTGAGTGAGTGAGTGAGTGAGTGAGTGAGTGAGTGAGTGAGTGAGTGAGTGAGTGAGTGAGTGGAGTGAGTGGAGTGGAGTGGAGTGGAGTGGAGTGGAGTGGAGTGGAGTGGAGTGGAGTGGAGTGGAGTGGAGTGGAGTGGAGTGGAGTGGAGTGGAGTGGAGTGGAGTGGAGTGGAGTGGAGTGGAGTGGAGTGGAGTGGAGTGGAGTGGAGTGGAGTGGAGTGGAGTGGAGTGGAGTGGAGTGGAGTGGAGTGGAGTGGAGTGGAGTGGAGTGGAGTGGAGTGGAGTGGAGTGGAGTGGAGTGGAGTGGAGTGGAGTGGAGTGGAGTGGAGTGGAGTGGAGTGGAGTGGAGTGGAGTGGAGTGGAGTGGAGTCGAGTGGAGTCGAGTGGAGTCGAGTGGAGTCGAGTGGAGTGGAGTGGAGTGGAGTGGAGTGGAGTGGAGTGACAGAGACAGAGACAGAGACAGAGACAGAGACAGAGACAGAGACAGAGACAGAGACAGAGAAAGAGAAAGAGAAAGAGAAAGAGGGAGAGACAGAGAAAGAGATTGAGATCGAGAAAGAGACAGAGCAGAAGATAGAAAAAACGGAGACAGAAACAGTGAGACAGACAGAGACAGAGAAGATGAGAGAGAGAGAGAGAGAAAGAGAGAAAGAGAGAAAGAGAGAAAGAGAGAAAGAGAGAAAGAGAGAAAGAGAGAAAGAGAGAAAGAGAGAAAGAGAGAAAGAGAGAAAGAGAGAAAGAGAGAAAGAGAGAAAGAGAGAAACAAAGAAACAGAGAAAGAGAGAACGAGTCAGAGAGAAAGAGAGAAAGAGAGAAAGAGAGAAACAAAGAAACAGAGAAAGAGAGAACGAGTCAGAGAGAAAGAGAGAAAAACAAGAGAGCAAGAGAGAAAGAAAGAAAGAAAGAAAGAAAGAAAGAAAGAAAGAAAGAAAGAAAGAAAGAAAGAAAGAAAGAAAGAAAGAAAGAAAGAAAGAAAGAAAGAGAGAAAGAGAGCAAGAAAGAAAGAGAGAAAGAGAGCAAGAGAGGGGGTCAGAGAGAAAGAGAGAAACTCACAAGAAAGAATGTGTCGCTAATGACTCTCGTTGGGCACACTGAGGCAGATAGAGAGATCGAGGAAGGAAACAATTGCTGCTGCTGCGACCATTGCAGAGGGAGGGGGGGTTCTTTTGAGTACCCCTGCCAAACTGTTGGTGGTTGGAAATCCAATGAGTCAAGCGGCTGGGTTGTGGGCACGAACTACAAAATAACAAGGGCATGCAATGACAATGGGACGCTGCGCATAGCCGACTATGTGCCAGACGTGCACTGAGTGTCCCATATCAACTTTGGAACAAGGTACACCGTGATTTGAGGGGGCGGACCGACCTTCATCACATTTTTCATCATCGCATCTTTCATCACGTGTCTCGAGGCGCCTCTCGTCGCGACTACGTAGCATCTCCCGTCACGTCTTTCTTGGAGATTCTGTCGCGCGCGTCGTCGCCCCTCGCGTCATGTCTCTGGCCACGTCTCTGGTCACGACCCTCGCCACGTCTCTTCTCACACGTCTCTTGTCATATTTGCCGCCCCGTCTCTGGCAAGCTTTCGCGTCACGACCCTCGTCACGTCTCTTGTCGCATCTCTCGTCACGTCTCTGGTCACGCCATATCTCGCGTCTCGTCGCGACTCTCCTCGCACGTCTCTTGTCACATCCATCACATCCATCGTCATGCCTCTGGTCACGTCTTTGGTCACGTCCTTTGTCACGTCTGTCGTAACAACTCTGGCCACGTCTCTTGTCATGACTTTCATCTTATCTTTCATCATGAATGTGTCTCAACACGCCTCTCGTCACGACAACTTGCATCTCCCGTCCCGTCTTTCTTGGAGATCCTGTCGCGCGCGTCGTCACACCTCGCGTCACGTCTCTGGTCACGTCTCTGGTCACGACCCTCGCCACGTCTCTTCTCAAACGTCTCGTGTCATATTTGCCGTCCCGTCTCTGGTAACCTCTCGCGTCACGACCCTCGTCACGTCTCTTGTCGCATCTCTCGTCACGTCTCTGGTCACGCCATATCTCGCGTCTCGTCGCGACTCTCCTCGCACGTCTCTTGTCACATCCATCACATCCATCGTCATGCCTCTGGTCACGTCTTTGGTCACGTCCTTTGTCACTCTGTCGTAACAACTCTGGCCATGTCTCTCGTCATGACTTTCATCTTATCTTTCATCATGTGTCTCAACACGCCTCTCGTGATGACTACGTCCATCCCCGTCGCGTCTTTCTCGGAGATCCTGTCGCGTGCGTCGTCACCCCTCGCGTCGCGTCTCTGATCACGTCTCTTGTCACGACCCTCGCCACGTCTCTTCTCACACGTCTCTTGTCATATTTGCCGTCCCGTCTCTGGCAACCTCTCGCGTCACGATCCTCGTCACGTCTCTTGTCGCATCTCTCGTCACGTCTATGGTCACGCCATATCTCGCGTCTCGTCGCGACTCTCCTCGCACGTCTCTTGTCACATCCATCACATCCATCGTCATGCCTCTGGTCACGTCTTTGGTCACGTCCTTCGTCACGTGTGTCGTAACAACTCTGGCCACGTCTCTTGTCATGACTTTCATATTATCTTTCATCATGTGTCTCAACACGCCTCTCGTCACGACTACGTAGCATCTCCCGTCACGTCTTTCTTGGAGATCCTGTCGCGCGCGTCGTCACCCCTCGCGTCACGTCTCTGGTCACGTCTCTTGTCACGACCCTCGCCACGTCTCTTCTCAAACGTCTCTTCTCGTATTTGCCATCCCGTCTCTGGCAACCTCTCGCGTCACGATCCTCGTCACGGATCTTGTCGCATCTCTCGTCACGGCTCTCCTCTTGTCACATCCATCGTCACACCTCTGGTCACGTCTGCTGTCACGTCTTTGGTCACGTGCTTTGTGACGTCTGTCGTAACAACTCTGCTCCCGTCTCTCGTCATCACTGGTTCAAGCATAATTTCAATGTTAGGGATAATTTAAAAGGGAGTTCCTTTCCACACATGATGTTGAATTAATAACAACTGGTAGGCTGACTACTATACGTTCTATCTTTAAAAATACTTCAAAATGAAGTCCTTTCCATGAATAGAACTTGGCAAGGAAAGGATTCAAATATTGTTACTGTGTTCAATAGAACCTAAACGTGCATTACAATTAATGAGATTTGAACAACAAAAAACAGCGAATTAGGAGTTTGAAGGACATAATTTGATTTGAACGACTATGTTGATTTCGAGTTTAAGCAGGAATTCCATTCCAAAGCCTCTAAAAATTAAAGTTAACTGCAATGTAAATCGATTTTGAATGTCCATTTCAGAATTTAAGTGGGAATTGCTTTCGAATATGATGTTAGTCAAAGTAAATTGCAACTCAAATGGAATTTGACGGATTTTAAGCTTTTTGGCTGCAACATATGCTGCAAAGGTAGCTAACCCACCCCCCCTCCGCCATATATGGTGCCAATATGAACTTCTATGCATTTATGCAGATATGTGTGCGCGTGAGGGCCTGACAAAAAAATCAACGTGCGCACAGCATTCGGGTCAGGCCTGGCTTGTGGATCATGTTCCACTCCTCCGTGGCATCTTTGCCCAAGTACGCCATGATCGCTTGCTCTCCACCAGGGTGAATCGCGATCCATTTCGTCACATCAATCGCCTCTCCGTTCACCACCTGAGCAAATTGAGGTCACCCATTGAAGAAACCCTGATGATGATGCATGGATGTTAATCTGTTTGCCGGCTGTGCGCAGCAGAGTGGTGTGTATTACTTCGCTGACCACCTTGGCTTGCCAGATCCTGCTTCAACAAGTTGAAAAAGAAAGTTGCAAATGGATCGCAAGGAGGCAAAACACGTCCCTTGCAATCCTCGTGCCGGACGTGTTGCCGGGCAAATTGTGCAAGCTTCCATGCCAAACTCTTCAGGCCAACCTCCGAGAAGCTTGCACGCATTCCAACCTCAACGGCCCTGAATAGCTTAAAGTTCCTGAAAGTTGCGGCCCGGCGGCGACCCAAGCGT
Source organism: Effrenium voratum (assembly GCA_963377175.1). Taxonomy (NCBI): domain Eukaryota; class Dinophyceae; order Suessiales; family Symbiodiniaceae; genus Effrenium; species Effrenium voratum. The sequence continues at coordinate 193,739 of CAUJNA010000194.1, read as the reverse complement.
CGTCCTTCTTGTTGTGCTTCGCCACCTCCTCGAGCGTCACTCCTGGTGGCCCGGCCGGCGCGGCCGGACCAGCAGCCGGGCGCGACTCGAGCTCCTTGCAGTAAGCCAAGAGCTCGTCTTTTGTCCTGATTCCGAAAGACTGCGGCCAGCCGTCCCGTGCAAAAATGCAACCTCTGCCACAAGACAACACAGGCAACGCTTCGAGGTGATGGAAGGAATTGAGGGAAGGCTCATGTCTTCCGGCTTCTTCTCTTTCTTGACTTCTTCCAGCGCGTTTGCGATGGCAACCAAATCGATGACCTTCTCCTTGGCCCCCAGTGCCGTACCCACGCTGGCACCCGCAAGTCGCCCCGTGTAGATGGAGTAGAGCAAGGGCACGCCAGAAGCAGACCACGCGTTGGGACAAGGGCAGGCTGTCACTTCGCCTGCAGCAAACAGCCCTTCGATCGGGGCTCCCGTGCTGGTGAGGACCTTGCCCTGGTCCACTGCCAAGCCACCCGCGCAGGTGTAGGTGGCAGGGGTGACCACAGCAACTAGCACAGCTCCAGTTCCCAAAGGTGGCAACTTGTTGGGCTGAACGCGCATTTCAGCAGCCAGCTGTGCAGCATTGCTGTACTTCTTCATCACGTTGCGGGATACGTAGAAGTCACAAAGCCACTTCACAGCCTCGGTATCTTTCTCAGAGATCACGATGCGGAAAGGCCCCTTGGTGCGTCCCATGGCATCTGCACGCTTTTGCGCAGTCTCCAGCTCGCCGACAAACTGCACGCCCTCATAATTGATGAGCTTGCCGCCAGCGCCGACAAGGGCATCAGAGAGCACGATCTTGAACTTGTCGTTCTCCATGCCAGGAATCACAGCGGCAGTGGGGTAGACTGACACCATGTTCATGTTCTTCACCGCTGCCTTCACTTCAGTAGCCATGCTCAGTCCATCCCCATTGGTGCGCTCGTCACTGGTGGTGGGAAGCTGCATGAGTTGGGGCGCATAGCGGGCCAGCAAAGATGCAGGTGAGGTGTCCCCAGCAAAGCCACCGGTTGCCAGCAAGACCACCCCCATCTCTTTCTGTGCGCCGCCAGCTTGGTACTCCACACCGGTCACCTTGGAGCCTTCCACAACCAGCTTCGTGACGGTGGCCGAGGTCACAATCTTCAGCTTGTCCGGCTTGGCCTTGGCGATGGTGTCCAGCTGGTGCATGACGGCATATGTCACCACTGCTCCGGGGAAGTGGTCCCTGGTGCCCAGCGTGCGGGGAGTCTTCTGATGGCCCGGGGTCAGGCGCAGTACCATCTCATCCTTGCATCCAGCCAGGCTCAGGAGCCAATCCACGTCCTTGGCACCCTTCTCAATCATATCTTTGGCAATCGGCTCCATGGACACCAAGTCGGCACCGTTGTCAGTGACACCGTTCGCTTTCTGCAACTCACTGCCCGGTGCTGCAATGCCTGTGGTGGCCTTCGATGAATTGCCTCCAGGGTAGATGTCTAGCACTCAGAGCTGCAATGGCGCATCATGACAGATATGCCGTGATATGCCCACTGCAAGCACAAATGGATCGAAGTGATATGCCCCAGCAACGCCATTTAGAAACAAATGCTCCAGTGCCGCCCCGGTCAAACCCAATGACCCAGTTCCATTTGCGCCTCCCAGGTTTTGGCTCTTCTCCAGGATGACGATGTTGCAGCCGCGCTCCAGCAGCTCGCAGGCGGCGGAGAGCCCTGCCAGGCCTCCCCCCACGATCACCACCTTCGGCGCCATCGATGGAAAAGACTCGAGAGACTTGGGCCCTCGGTGACCCTCGCCTGACAACCCTCGAGAGGAAGCGACTGGCACAGACGCGCCAAACTTGCAAGCTGGTGCAAGCGCAGCAGAGGCGTGGACCCAATCATGTTCCCCTGCTTTCTGCACACAACAGCCCCCCCCAAAAAAAAAATATAGTTCGTGTCGCCCACCGTGGGCTACCAAGCTCCACCAAGCACAGCCCTGCACAGGCAAGCTTTCTTCCCGAGTGCGGCATTTCTCAACGAAAACTAGCTCGCCTTTTTAATCCCATCTGACTCTGGAAAGACAAGTGGCCTTGCACCGTTCCTTCGGCTCCAAGTTTTGCGAAGCCTTCATTCATGTTGAAAAAGCGAAACCCCGGCTCACTTCAAACCATCCGCGGCTAATCGACATTGATGAGCCGAGTGCTGCAGCAACATACAGGACCTGCCTGCCCCCATGGTCAAACAAAGGCCAACGGCCACACGGCTCTCCGTTGGACAATCGGAATGATCGGCCATGAGGCTCATACAAAGATGCCCTGCCGGAAGCGAGCCAAAAGCGCACGTTGTGATCTAAAAGTGCTGCAGTCCAAGCTGCCTCCACTGCGGTTCTCATACCGCCTGGCACTGACTCCATGAGATCCAGGTTGCTTCTGGTGTCAACCTGGGATCAAGCATTCCCAACCCGAAGAGCTGATCCAAATTCGCGGTACCCGGCGCACCCCATAGGCTTCGATTGCGCCCGTTTACTCGGAACCCTTTCTGGAACCCTCTGGAACCCTTCGAAAACTCCAAAACCTCCACATTCCGAGCAGGTTTTCGGTGGCCACAGGTCTCTCAACGCATCCAGAGCCGCCAAGCTACAAGTGAATGTTGGTTTACACCGACTTGCCCCCATGCCTTTACCATGGAAGACCGCTAAGCCATCCCAGTGCCCAACAGCGCGGTCACATCTCGCGGCCAAGCTACCCCGAGGTTGGGGTACCCAGCCCAAAGCAGCACCTGGTCCACGCCGCCGAAGCGGCTCTTTAGGTCCTTCAAGTAGTGGGCCTTGCGAGCTGAATGGCCGCTCAGCGACACCTGACGAACTCAAACCCCGCATCCTTTTTAGTGGGGAGGCTAGGCGCTGAAGGCCTGCACCACCTTCCTTGAACCTTGCACCTGGCCTGCACCGAGCCATCCCAGAACCTGGGGAACCTTCCTTGCTTACACCTGGCCTGCACCGGACCAACCCGGAACCTCCGGAACCTTCCTTAAAATTTACCCCTGGCCTGCACCGGACCACCCTGGAACCTCCGGAACCTTGTTTGAACTTTACGCCTGACCTGCACCAGGCCAGCCCGGAACCTCCGAAACCTTCCTTGAACCTTACACCTGGCCTGCCCGGAACCTCCGGAACCTTGCTTGAACCTTACACCTGGCCTGCGCCAAACCACCCCGGAACCTCCGGAATCTTGCTCGAACCTGACTGGAGCTCCCCGAGCCACCCCCAAACCTTATCTGGGCTGAGACCCCTTAGCTTTCAGCTGTTGGGGAAAAAGAGAAAGAAATCCAACCGCCACTGAGAGGGGGAGGGTTGTTGGTTACTGGCCGACATCATCACACAGTGGATGACCGCCCTTTGTGAGGGGCGTAGGGGGATTGCTTTCGAGGCGTTCCAGCCAAGTCACGGCAGTCCAATCGTGCCGGATTGGATCGTAGAGGTTCCGGTCATGAACCATTGTCTGCACCTGGGTCGCAGAGCGTGGGCGCGCCCACGCCAAGTGCCGATCCCAAAAGTGTGGGCAAACGCAAACACCTTAGCGTGCAGCAAGCAGGTCCATACCATTCCTTACCGTAGTGGCACCTCGAACCAGGCCAAACATAGAGCACATGGACAAGCTGAACAAGGCTTACTCAGCCAGTGGTTTGGGGAAAAGGCAAACGAGCGCTCAAAGCTGCCCCTCCCTTTAAGAGTTCAAGGTTGCCAGTCTTCGTGTTGGGGCAAGCTTTGCCCCGGCGAGAATCGCAAGTCCGCTTCAGCCAAGGAACTGTAACGTAGGCCTTGCTGCTACGCTGGAACTCGGGCGAAGAAAATTCACCTGGCAATTGAGCTGCCAGGGACAAATGCGTGTTCCTAAGTTGTCTAGGAAAAATGCCCCACAAAATCGAAGCAAATTCGCGTGACTGTGCAAAGCGCCAAGCGCTCGGTGCAGCAGCTTCTGTTGGCTTCGGAAGACTTGAACATCCCGTGTTGCCCAGAATGGCTGAGCACGTGTGGTCCGCTCGGAGCTGATGCTAGACCCAGACATTTTGGCGGGAAACGACGGTGGTCTTCTGCGGCCACGCCTCTGGCTTGAAAAGGAATATTATGAGAGCTTACGATCGAGCATGTCGAAAGACATCCGTCTGATCGCAGTTGGGGCCGTCTCAAACTTGGGCGCCCAAAATTGTTGGCTAACTGCTGGTTTCCCTTTTGAAACCAATCAACCGGGAGTTCCCCAACAAAAGCGCACCCATGTCTGGAACTCTTGGTGCGCGTCCTTTTGGGTGGGGACTCTACAGTTCCATGTCATGTTATGAGAAGCCGCACGGTCGGGGGAGTGCCTCTCGCCTGACTCTTGGGACCAGCCGAGCTTAAGCTGCTGCCGCAGCTGGTGCAGGCTCAAAATCCAGCCGCTCCAGTGGGTCACGTTCCCTGGCCCGCTAATGCCTGGAGTCAAGTCATGAGAAGCTTCATGCGGCCCCAACAAAATGCAAAACAGAAACCAAGACGAAACCAAACATATGCCTCAGGTATCCCCAACCAGTGGAACCCTCTGCAACCCCCGGGAACTCTTGGAGCCCTCCAATTTCCTTTGTCAAGCTGCTCCGAACCACCCGAGCTTATTTGGCCAGAGACCCTAAGTGTTCACAAAAGCAAGCAGACAAAAACAAACGCACAGCAGGGCAAAGCAGTGCAAAGCAAAGCCGAGCAAAGCAGGTCAAAGCAGAGCACGTCAAAGCAAAGCAGCTCACAAAGCAAAGCAAATCAAATCAAAGCAAGCAATCACGCGCAATCAAGTTCAGCCCACGTAAAACGGATTTCGGCCCATGTGTTTTGCCAGGGACCAGCCTTCATGGAAGTAATCCGGCAGCTCAGGCAGGCCGTGCGGCACGCACTTCTGCCCACAGCGGCCCGTGCAGGACTCATAGCTGGCCTCTCGCCGTGCCGTGTTACCACGGAATGTTTGCTTCAAGCGTGGCATGTTGCCTTGAGTAAGTGCAAGGCGAACCTGCAATATCCAAGGACCGGGGAATCCATGTTTCTCCTACCGTCCGGGTCCCTACAAGTACTTCCCCTTACGCTGATTCCAACAATTGCTGGGAGCTGGGCAAGGGGCCGCTTCAAGAGGCTGGGGTTCGCTACGGGAAGCTCCTCGCCGCGGAAGGCGGCGTCCTCCCCAGGAAGGCAGCTCCGGAGGCACCGGCTGCAGGAGGCGTTGATGAAAGGCATGCTGCTCTTCAGCGGCTCCAAGGCCTGAGGGATGGTTTGCGGGCGTGTGAGTGCGCGAAACGCTCAATCCCAACAGACCAAAAAGAACATGGCCCAATGGTAATTTACAGCCATCTGTCATGCAAAAGCACGCTCACAAGTGCAAAGTGCGACAAAGCTCTTCGCTCTGGTGTGAGTCTGGCGTCTTGCGCAGCTGCAAAATAGCCAATGGTTACAAAACCAACTACAGCAGAACAGCTCAGAAGGTAGCCTCTGGGCTGGGATGAAGCAATTGTTGTTTTCTGCCGCCCCATGCCTTGCTTTTGTCTGTCCAGTGGCAGTGTAACCTGGCATGGGGTGTCTCGCCTTGACGCGCCATTTTTGCAAGACCCCACCTCGTCCACCTGCGCTTGCAGCGTGTCCCGCTCATTTCCGCGCCAGACTTGGTCGGCCCCATCACCTCACCAAACTCGGCGCGGCCGCGCACCCAAGGCGAGAACCGGCCCTCAATACCCAAGCCTCCCCCAACTGAGCAAAGCCCTGCCATTGTGAGACACGGGCGAGTACGCTGGGACGGTTGTTTATGATAATGCTGCTGGCCATGGCACTTGTCACGGAAACCGAGACCTGCAGGGTGTGCAGTGCACCATCTCCTCCTTAGTCACGCTGTCACACCCACCCCTCCAGTCGGCCATTGCCAACTGACCATTGCCTTCCGATGTAAATTGAGGTCCTGGTTCCAAACTGTTTGGAAAACGCGACTTCTGCAACCCAAGGGAAGCTCGCCAACAAGAACCCAAGAACCCAGCTGCGCCGAAGCACCGCAATCCTCAGCCACCGCCTCATGCAAAGCCGCCCGCGCCAAGGGCAAAAGTAGGAGCTTCACGGCCAGGCGAAAAGCACGGGACGACATCTGGCCCCCAAAAGCTTCCAAACAGCTGGCCACCTGACCACGATGGCAAGTCCCTTATGGGGTATTGTGCTGAGATCGAAGCCTCAGCTCTGGCTGGGAAGGCGCTGTCAAACTTGGATTTCCAGCACATGGGGCACTTGACATTTGTTGACATGTATCCCGCCGAGGGGTTCCGGCAGGAGCTACAGATGCTGCAGCCAAGGCCAGGTGAAGGATGCATTACGCGTCACACACAAGTTCAAACGTGGCTTCTTGAGTTGCTACCATGGCATGGTAGGAGTTGCTTGCCAGACTTATGGCCCCCAATCAAGCTTGCATGCTCACTTCCCCAAAGCCCCGGCAGCCAAGCCGCGGCCAAAAACACCCTTAACTTTGCCCCTACAAAACTATGACATGGCGGTTACGGTGCTCCAGGGGGAGCGGGAGGGCAGCCATGGGTCCCGCTCCCACCTGCGTCGCAAGCTGTGCCAGTGGCGGCGCCTTGATCCACGGCAAGTCACATGGGTGCAGCCACTGCGTCTTGGGCACCGGGCTGTCTGTGACAGAGGGTTGCTCTGAACCGGCACTTTGGAGGCGGGTAGGGTGGCAGCCAGCGAGTTCACGGAGCCAGACCGCGCCTGCGTGGCAGTGAGGGCGGCTGGCACCTTGTTTGGCGCAAGCTGTTTTTGGGGGTCTGCTCGCGTTTTTTATCCGTGTGCAATTGACATGATTCGAAGGTCTTGCAGAAGCAAAGTCTTGGCCCAGCCCTTGACACGCATTTGCTGATCTGGATCAACTTGCTTTACTCTCAGCATTTCATCAGCTGTGCAGGGCCTGCATGCCCCTTGGGAGGCCAAGCATTGCTGCATGCAGCGCTTGACCTGCCCGCGACTTGCCTCGAACTTGATGTTGAATGCTGCCCTCACGATGGCCTCGGGCGCTCTAATTGTGGCCATCAGTTGTCGGGCTTGGGGGCGGGCATTGAGGGCTGACTCTTGCAACTAAAGCAAGCTGACTATCCGCTTCACCGTCGATGTTGACCGACGAGAACTGATGCCAAACGGGTGGCCAGTCCCCTTCTCGCCCGCCCACCACGAAGCAACACGCCTCCACCAGCCTGAGGCTTTCAGACCTGAAAGGGGGCAGGGTGACCAAGGTGTGGCTCTGGGCTAGCCTTGCACGGAATGATATGGACTGTAAGTCCTGGGTGAAGCTCTCGGAAGGTCAAGCCCACGTTTACATTGAGCGTGCCACAAAGTCAGGCTGCCGTTCTTGTCCTGGGATTGCTGATGACGTGGGGCAGTGTGGCAAGTGAGAAGTTTGAAACATCCTGCTTTAAGTGCGGGCACGATCTGGCCACTGCAATGGCAAAGCACAAACAAAGTGCATTCTGAGGATTGCATCACGCGCCAAGTGCCTCATAAAAAACACGGACTGAAAAACCAGCGTGTGTATGTCTGTGTGCAAATTTATTGCGGCTAGCAGTGTCCCGGTCAAAAGCCGAGTAGAGCTGGTAGACCTGATCGATAGCACCACAAAGCGCGGACCGAATTGGAGCAACCAGGCAAATCCATGCTTGCGCTGCGTGACTGCACTGCCCAGGTCTGACCGCTTCAGGGACCCACCAGTCAGCAAACAGGCTGTCCTTCCGATTTTGTTGGTTCACTGGCGAAAGCTCTCAATCGTGCAGCTTTGCGCCTGCCCCTCGGGTGGGGAGTGGAGCTCATAGTGACAAAGTACCTGACAAGTGCCCCGATGAAGGGAGCCCAAGCCAACGGCGTGCAGTCATGGAACCAGCCTCTCGCAGTGCCAAGGCGTGCCTGGGTGATGAACTCACGAATGGCGCCGCTGTTCCACGCAAGCACGCCTAGCGGGCACGATCTGGGAGCTGGCCAACGCCAACAGAAACATGCTTGCGCATCAGGGACTCCCAAAGAGGTGTCCCGCCCAGAACCCAAAGCTGACAGCAAACATGAAGAGCCAAGGCTTACCCACCGACAACAGCTGAGGAGCGCACCACTTCCTTCACGGTCAATTTTCCTGGCTTCCAGGCTGTGGTCACGGCAAGTGTGAGAACACAGTCAACGGCCAGGCATAACAACCCCCCCCCCAAAGGGGCAAACTTCCAAAAGGCTCCTGTCAGCTTCCATGGTTGGGATGGTAAAATCTCAATTTAATGCCTATTCACCCGTCCGCTCCCCGCTTGGCACCTGTCCAAGCCCTCCTGCCTGAAGATCTCTGTGGCAATGCGGCTCAGAGAGCCATCAGCCACTGAAGTGGCCTTGGAGCTCCGGTATTGATGGTTGGTTGGCTGGATGGCTGGCTGCCAGCCTGGTTTGCCTGCCTGGCTGGCTGGCTTACCTTTAACGCCATCGTTCTTGAAACAAGTATTTGAGAAAGGCACAGTCATGCATGTCGATCGTGAGGCCATCAAAGTTTGGCGATACTGCGGCAGGGGACTTCATTAACTTAATGTCAACCAATTTTGACAAAGCCGAGCCTTTGCAAGCCAAAACCCCGGCAGTTGCCTTGTTGGTCAGCTTGGGGGTTGGTTGGTTGGCACCTCGTAACTGAGCAAAGCCATCCTGTGGAACAAACTGGGACTGTCGTGATGGTTTGCATCACGCCTTGCTGCTTCTCTGAATGAACACGCCGCGAAGTTGATCAGTCCCGTCAAGGAGGTCACAGGCCAAAGGCCAATGCGCAACCGCCCCTCAACCGAGAACGATGCAACCACGGACATGCAGCGAGAGACGGAGAGAGATCTGCATTCGTATACATACCATACGCATGCATGCCCTATGGAAGCACACACGTGCGCGCATGAGTCTTCCAGCAAACGCGCGGGATTCCCAGCATTCTGACCAAGTACGGGTTTCCCAATGCTCCGATCAAATGACAAATGTCTCCTAAAAAGCAGGACCATTGCAACCCAAGCCCGATTTAGGCACCCAAGCCATCTTCTCCCTGTGCTGGACGATCTCTTGAGTGCTCAGCCATCGGGCCTGGCCCAGGTTTGTAAGCACCAGCCAGCCAACAAATGATCCTCTTCGCCACAAGGTTGATTCCGAAAGAACAATGGTTCCATTGTGCGATTCCTTCTCTGGCCGGCTCGGGCGGGATCTTGCTGCGTCTGGCAGCTGTTGTCGAAGGGTCAAGAATGGCTCCTGATCATGCCTTTGCCCCGCTATGTTCGGCCAGAACACCAAAAAAGAAACATTGGGCCGACGTGGGCCACATTCTGCAGGAACATGGTCCCTTGCCAGGAGTGGAACATAAAACTGCTGCGACGGTGATTAATTATCTCATTGCCCCCGACAGGCAGGCAGCCAGCATGCTCGGCTTGTGCTCGAGCAGTTGTTGCGCTGAACCGCGTGGCCCAATGGTCACAACATTTGCCACAGATGCAAGTTGCACGTCTCACTTGTCTTCGTACGTGCGAGAAGTAAGGGATCGATCGAAGTACTGGTGCCCTGGGCTCCCTTGTGTTTGTCGTTTCAGTTCTTCGGAGCCCTTGCTGCGTCACTTACAGCCAACCTTGATGTTGCAGGTAGTTTGGCCTTTAAACGTAGGCCCCAGAAGCTTCCGCCACTACAATTTAGCATAAGGATCTTACGGATTGATTTTGCACAACCCCGCGCCTCCGTGCGTCCCGACACAATCGGCCGTGCCAGCCGGGAGGAGCCTGCGGACAGATTTGGGCTGACGCGCCCTGTTTGGCAAGGGGGGCCCAAAATGGGTGTCTTTTCAGGGTGCCTTTCTTGAGTTGCTTCAAGGAAAACAAAGGGCAATCAGTGAATTAAACCAAGACAAAGAAGCAAACCGCAAACCAACCGCCAAAGGGTACTTTGTTTCGAGACAGATTGTCTGCCAGGAATCCCCAAGGTCAGGTTCCATTGGCCGAAGTACAAATGATCCGCGCAAGCAAGCCGCTGTGCACTTTCCCTGGCCATCCAACCTGTTGGCGATGGGCCGGCAATTGGGGGCAAGCAAGTCTGCAGACCCGTTTCTTTTTGGTCACTTCATAGATGCGGAGGCATAGTCCCATCCAGCATTGGTGTCTTGCCTTGGCAAGCGCAGCAGCAAGTCTCTGGCAAGCAAAGTGCGATGATGCAATGAATCCAGGCTTTTCAGGAGCCTCAGCCTCCTCCTTAACGTGCCCCAGCACAGGCCATTGGCTTCCTTCCAGCTGCTCCGCCCACCCATTGTCCAACTCAGCCGAGGCACCATGTCTGCCGCGATTTTCCGGCAGCACAGGCCACCCGACAGCCGCTGGGCATCTCAGAGGGGCAGCCCAAGCCAGCCTCGAGGCTGAATTGGCCTCTTGCATGGAGGGCCTGTCGTTCTGCCCGCCCTTGGCTCCATCTGTCTGCGGGTTCATGTCTGTTCTGTTTGTTCTGCGTGCAGTGCAAGGATGCAAAGTAATTGTGTGATCCGTGCTTCGACAAATTGATTTGAGGAAAAAATGACGCCAGCAAAAGGCCATACACCTTCCAGAACACTCTCTACCACATTTTAAACAAAATACGGCCCAAGCTCAAACTGCGGCCAACGCCCCTGCCGCGCAGGGCTCCCATGTGCCTCTGCCAAGGCCTTGAGGGCCGGCACCTCGGCCGTGTCCGCAGCGGCCAGGGCCAGTGCCACCGGCAGGCCCTCTGCCAGGTCCGAGGCCCAGGCCTGCGTCTCTTGGGTTCCGATTGGACCGTCAAAGTCAATCACCGATTGGTTCCGATTGGTTCCGATTGGTTCCGATTGGTTCCGATTGGTTCCGATTGGTTCCGATTGGTTCCGATTGGTTCCGATTGGACTCATTGCCAAGTTGTGCTGTGGCGGGTTCGTTTTAGTCGACTGCCTGTGACACCAAGAGGGCCCTGAATGTAAAGTGATAAAGTAGTCATGCGGATTGAAATGCTTCTTTGGCATCACGGAAAGAGTTACATGCCAAGACTGTGGTGGAAACCGAAGAGTCCTGAACTAGAGGTGCCTGTCCAGCCCCAACCTATTCTTGGATAAAAGTCACAGAAGTGAAAACCCTCCAGGCAGTGTCCTTCGGGCTTCAATTCCATTCTAACGCCATCCGAAAGGAGGTTAATGTGGCAAGGGCTTAGTTTTGGGGATGGGTGAGTCTGAGCGCTTTGCCTTTCAAGTCGCGAAGAGTCCCGTGCGCAATGTTGCCTTGCGGCATGCAGTAACCCCGTCCTTGGCCCTTTCTACGTCTTCGGCAGCAAAGCTCACAACTTCCGCGCCGCCTGAAGCGGAAGCACAGCTCCATGTTACTTTTTCCTGTTTCCCTCTTTGTCTCTTTCTCCCTCTCTCGCTCTCTCTCTCTCTCTCTCGCTCTCCCTCACTCTCTCTCTCTCTCTCTCTCTTTCTATCGTTCTCTTGCTCTTTCTCTTCTCTTTCTCATTCTCTTTCTATCTCTCTCTCTCTCTCTATATATCTCTCGCTCTCTTGTCCCCATCACCCTGATCAACATGTAACATGAAGCCTTTTAGCACGGGCTCATTGATGCGAGCAGCCGCAGAGGCAGAGGCCCCAAACCACTCCCCCCCCCCCCCCAACCTGGCAGCAGCGTGGCCACAAACAGGCCCTCGCTACTGGAGCTCAGCAGCACCTCGCTGCCCCAGGTCAGCAGGACCTGCACGTGAAAGGGCCATGCCAAATTGGATGCCGCTACTTAGCAAGCGGGGCATGGAAGCAAGCCCGGTGGGCTCACCCGTGCTGATGAGCGTTGGCATGGGTGCTAGTGCGCACTGCAATGGCACGAGACATGATAGTGCGTGGCAGAGTTTGCGTGGCGTGGCATACCATGATTGGCAAAGCAATGCCCGTGCAACGCGACACAGTATGTAGATAGGTAATCTGGCACCAGGCAGCTAAACCTGCACGTTGCACGGGAAATGTTTCGGAGCAGTATTGTGCCGCGAAACAAGACCTCAATCTGTACTTCTTGGTCTTGGCTTTTGTGAATCTGGACGCAAAATGATTGAACCTGGTTCTAGATATTCCTTGTCCGACGATGCCTGAATCAAGTTTGCAACCATGTCCTGCAAATGGCACTACAGGCTACAAGTACCTAATCGTACAATGCCGATGTGTCAGCTCAGCCTTATGCCTGAGATTTCTCAAATCCTATGCCGCGAAGCTTTCGCCAGCCGGCACCGTGCGTGTCACCGCACTCCGCCACATTGCGCTTTAAGGCGCGCTGCGTTGCCATGCTGCCTGTTCTATACCGCTCGCTTGCAAGGAAAACGAGGAGAACAAGCAAGCTTGCAACGTGAGTTGCTCCAAATCTGTCCCACGCTGCTGTTATGCCTGGGTTTAGATAAGGAGCGCAATGCATTTTTGTCATGAGTCATGCTTAAGTGGCCTGCCACTGGCTTCATTGGATGGCCCTGAGCCCAACCGAAGGAAGGTGACAGGCCCTGCCTGGGGCCCTGCTTCAAGCCTCAGCGTCGTCGGCTGGGAATGGGTTGCATGTTCATGCCTGGCACTCAAAGGTGGTCACAAGTAGGGGGTGAGATCAAGCATGGCCCCATCCCCTCGTGTTTTCTTGTAGGAAAGCGGAGGGTATTGGCTGTTTAGCTTCCGGCTGGGCAAAGTCCCGAATCGGAACTGGCAAGGCATAGTCCACCTCGCAGAATCGCTACTGACTGATCAAGGCGCTGGTGGCTTTCTCTTTGAAACCTCTGGATACGCTCAAAGCCTCAATCATCCGTCACAGACATATGGGCTCAGGTGCATCGCAGTGACCCGCCCATACCCCACTTCCTCCATCCCCTTCGCAGCCAAGCAGCCAAGTGCAAGAGCAGCTCAGTCGCTTCTTGGTTCCTTCGGCCACCCACCAGCCAGAGCCTCAGAACGGTGACAGTCCCCAACTTGCCCGCCCGAAGGATTCAGCTTTGGGGCACCCACTCAGCAGACAACATCAAGTGACCGCAAACAACATGAAGCCAACCATGTCACAACTAAATCGTTGCCTTTGGGGCATGTGTATTCAGCCCGGTCACTCCAGCGCCACTGCTCGTTGCTCTTCTGCGACTCCTGCAACCCAGTTCCACTGACTGGGGTGCGTGAGATCTGTTGGGCTTGAGCTTGTGAGCATGCCTGATGCTCACCAAGAGCCCCTGCTGACGCCCAAAGATGCCAAACTTCGACCGCTTCAAAAGGACATGCCTTGTGGTTGCCATCAATGTGCTGACCCGATGCGCGACTGGCCTTCAAAAACACGAAGGGCACGCATCCCACGCAACGAAACGGTTGACAAACTGGAAACTCGGGTCAAATCTGTGATTTTCTGGAAGGAAGAGTATCAGCAACTTGGCGTCCGACAACTTTGTCGTGCAACCTCCAAAGGGAGCCCGGAGCCTCGGCCAAACAATTCCACCCCGCAAGGCGCTAGGCTACCTTGTCACTTCATATCGATTCCCAATGGACTAGGGAGAGGCGCTGCAGGACCAATCTCTTGAGGCTTCCGTTCTGGCAGCAACTGGAGTCGTCTACCAGCAGTCCGTGTCAACAGAACCAACTAATTAGGTCCAGCCTTGGCGGACTTTGGCGATGACCGTAAGCGTCTCTGCCAAAGCAGGCGGCAAATATTACTCTCCGACGGAACCTCTCGCATGGCAAGTGCATGAACTGCAAACCCCATGCACGGGCATATCACGGTCATATCAAGCCAAATCAAACCAATCTAGCCGTGCTATATCAAGCCAAACCCACCTCCCCAACGGCACGCCTTCTTGGGTGTCTGCAAGAGTGTCTGCACCAGCTGTGGGTCACCCAGCTCTGCCGTCAGCGAGTGGTATGCCTGCAGAATCAAACATGTCAAACAAAGGACATTCAAATAAGTTTGAATCACCATGGAAAACCTTGTTCCTAGTGGCTGTTGAAAAAGAACTGCTACGTGAAATTGAGAGTCCCATTCCGAAACGCCGCCGCAATCCAATGCCCACCAACCTCAAGTAAGGAATGACAAGAATCGAAACCGTCATCATGCGCCAGCTCCTTACTGCTCTATACGCCGGACCCTCAGGCTTTGCTGTTGCAAGAAGCTTCGCTCTGGTCACAGCACTCTGCTGGGGTGCAAGGGTTCCTGGCAATGTTTCTCCCCCCAGGCTAGTGCCTGGGGCTTTGCCTGCCAAAAGCGGAATCAAAGCAGCGGGTCAACAATAGCATTCATGACTAGGTTAACGCACATCACTGCAGAAGAAACCCTGGGAAGAGCTTGGAAAGAGACAAGCGGGCGGCAAATGAGGAGAAAACGACGAGTCGCTTTGCTTGACTGCAGCCAAGGGGGTTCGCCCATAGAAGACATATAACATGCCAGCAAAATAGTAGAATACCAACAAAGTCTACAGTTTTGCTAGGAGAGCCAAACACCCGTGAAATGCAAAGAACTGGAAGGAGCCCCTACGTGGCCTTGGCATGCGTCGGACCTTAGAAACAAATGGGCCTGTTATGCGTTCCGCGACCTCGTTCAACCAACAAGTGACCAAGCGGTTGAAGGCTTAGACATGAGGACTGCCACTTGACGAGAAAAGGAACCACTGGCCATGAGCAAAAAAACAGCACGCCTCTTCCCACAGCTGCAGCGACCTCCTCGCCACCTTCAACAAAGTCAGCAAGTGAACCGACCGCAAACGTGGCTTTGGCAACAAGGGACCTGAGCATAGCCCACGTTGCACGCATCTCCAACCACTGGGAGGGTTGCTCAGAGGACCCTGGAACATTCAATGAGCTCCAACAGCTCCACAATCAACTAAGCGGCAAATTTGACAAGGCAACGCAGGGCACTCACTTTTGGGCTGGTCACTGCTACTTGCGAGCCGTCACGAGGTTCAAGGGAAAAAAGCCACAGCTTTCAAAAGCTGCAAGGGGCCCAGAATGCACCCAAGACCCGCCCAGAATGCACGAAATGGAAAAAAGGGCGCCACATGTAAGGCACGTCGCCTTCTCGGCACCAGCGACGGCACTTTCCGGCACCAAGATCTCCTCCCCCAAGCGCCGGCGCCAGACCTCCTGTAGAAAGCAATTGCCCCGGGCAGGACAAATGTGTGTGTGTGTGGTTTGTGGGAAACCATTTCTGGATATGAGGCACGTTCAAAGTGACTTGTTTCCCAAAAAAATTTACCGAGTCCGTGTCCCTCCCACATGGACCGTACACCGCAAGTTCTGACCGAACCTCATATAAGGTCTTTTAGTGCCATTCACAAGAAACATTGGCCCGCCGCGGTTCGGCCAGACAAAGTGAAAACACCCGAAAGGTGCAAACACGTGCCTTCAGATATCCAAGGCACGCATTGAATCACGCGCAACCAAAAAAAACACCTGAAAACAGGTGGGGGCGGAGGATAAAACGACCAACCGAGCGACAATCCAGCGGGTTACTCTGCAGCTAGCCTTGGGCTACGCAAAATGCTTGTTGTCCAATCGCTTGGCTCCTCTTCCTTCTCACCATTGGGTGGGGCAGCCTCCTCCGCTTTGCTGGGTGCCTCCTTGACGACCTTCTCCCACCCAATGGAGTGGTGCAGTTTGCCGTCCTCACCTCGGCAAGCAGGCATGCACACATACAGGCAAGCAAGTCAAACAACATTCCTGAAACGAATTAAGGTGGATCAGGCAGGCGTGTCTTAAATGCGACCCCAAGGATGAGTACTGGAAAAGCAATGCAACACCAATTCGAAGCCAAGCCAATGGAAAACCAATACGATACCAACCTTTGGTGGACATCATTTACATAGATTATTTGTGCCTACTAACGGTGACTAACGATTTCCAATGATGCAACGATTTGAGGCGCGGACCCACCACGATGCCAGACCGGTCCGCCTCCCGCTCTACCGCCACTGCATCCTGGCAGCTCCCCGCCACCGCATTTCTTGTGGAAAAGAACATGGATCCCTCAAAGCAGCGTGATGACCGTGCTGCGAGTGCCCTGCTTTGAGCGGGGTAAAGGAGGCCCATGCTCCAGCCTTCATAACCCAAGCACGGTAGCCGCTGAACTTGGATAGCACCTCCAGAAGCCACTCCTGCACTTGGCAAGTGGGACCCCGGCACAAAAAGTCAAAAGCCATGTGAGCCAAGCCAGCCCGCATGGGTAACAAAGAACTTCGCTGGTGTAGGGTTGTTTCCCCGATTCAATTATTTAAATTCTCACCCCGGCTGTGACACCCCCGGCGCCTCCTCGCTGAAGGACGCGTAGTAAGCATCCAGCAGGCGAGCCCAAGGCTTCGGCTCACTGGAGTAATGGAAGACTTTCACCTTCTCTGGGCCTAAGTAGGCTCAAAAGCGCATCCAACCTCCTTTTCACAGGCCAATAGTCGCTCAACTGGTTCCGACTGCGCACACACACACACAATCACACACCTGCCACAACCAAACTGCAACAGGGAAAGAAAAAAAAAAGCAACAGCCGCAGCCGCAGCCGCAGCAGCAACAACGACAACAGCCAGAATCACCCCAACAACATCCACAACTACAAGCAACTAGAAGCACAAACACAAGCACAACCACAACCACACCACCACCACCACCACCACCACCACCACCGCCACCACCACAACCACCACCACCAGCAGCGGCAGCGCCAGTTCAAAAGAGACAAGCACTCTGTGTTTTGCAAGGGAAGTGCAGGGAAAATCAAGGGGACATGAACGGAAATGCAAGGACACGCAGGGGAGAGAAGTGGAAACGACGGGAAAGCAAGGGGAAATGAAAGGGAAACGAAGGGGAACTGAAAGGGAAATGAAGGGGAAAGGAATGAGAAGTGCAGGGGGGGTGAAGGGGGCATGAAAGGGAAACAAAGGACGAGGAAATCAAAGAACGAGATTTAGGGAAATGACTGGCAATGAAAGGGGCGTAAATGGAAAATGAAGCGGACATTCCGAGAAAGGACAGGAAAATGAAAGGGGAAATTGAAAGGAAAGGAAGGGGACATGACGAGGAAATCATAGGAAATTACGGGACATGAAAAGGACATGAACGGGAAATCGAGGGGAAAGCCAGTAGTAAGAAGACGATTCAGGGGTCATGGGGCAGTGCATGGATACCGAGGCAACTCAGGGAGAGAGAGAGAGAGAGAGAGAGAGAGAGAGAGAGAGAGAGAGTGATAGAGATAGAGGGGGGGGGGAAGGAAGACAGACAGACAGACAGACAGACAGACAGACAGACAGACAGACAGACAGACAGACAGACAGACAGACAGAGAGAGAGAGAGAGAGGAGGCAGAGACACGCGGTGGGGAGAAATTGGCATAGCGAGGAGGTAGAGAAGAAAGGATGGGGAGGAGAGAGAGAGAGAGAGAGAGAGAGAGAGACAGAGACAGAGACAAAGAAAGAGAAAGAGAAAGAGGGAGAGACAGAGAAAGAGATTGAGATCGAGAAAGAGACAGAGCAGAAGATAGAAAAAACGGAGACAGAAACAGTGAGACAGACAGAGACAGAGAAGCAGAGAGAGAGAGAGAGAGAGAGAGAGAAAGAGAGAAAGAGAGAGAGAGAGAGAGTGAGTGAGTGATAGAGATAGAGGGGGGGGGAAGGAAGACAGACAGACAGACAGACAGACAGACAGACAGACAGACAGACAGACAGACAGACAGACAGACAGACAGAGAGAGAGAGAGAGAGGAGGCAGAGACACGCGGTGGGGAGAAATTGGCATAGCGAGGAGGTAGAGAAGAAAGGATGGGGAGGAGAGAGAGAGAGAGAGAGAGAGAGAGAGAGAGAGAGAGAGAGAGAGAGACAGAGACAGAGACAAAGAAAGAGAAAGAGAAAGAGGGAGAGACAGAGAAAGAGATTGAGATCCAGAAAGAGACAGAGCAGAAGATAGAAAAAACGGAGACAGAAACAGTGAGACAGACAGAGACAGAGAAGCAGAGAGAGAGAGAGAGAGAGAGAGAAAGAGAGAAAGAGAGAGAGAGAGAGAGATGGGAAGGGAAGGGAAAAGAGAGAGAGAGAGAGAGGAGAAAAGGGAGAGGCCAATGTCGGCGGAGTGAGCCGGAGGCTCTAAAGTATGGATATATTATGACATGTCGACCTGCTGTGACGTCGTGGTCCGGCCGTCTTGGACTGGCCCAGCTCAGACAGTTGAGACCGCGCGGGAATTTGTCCAACTTAAAAACTCCTCCAACTGTGTTTGGTCTTCTTGTAAATGGGTCCTCTAAATTGACATGCTCGCCCTGAATTGACTCCTCTGGCTGCCTGCGAAACCCGCCAAAACCAGCTTGAAACATGGCCCTTGGATTTTGATTCCAGTAAAAACCCACTTCCCCGCGTCAAAAAAGAAAGGAAACACGAGAGTTCAAAGCGAGGCCCTCAAGCCTGGCAACCATTCCAAGCCCGCGGCAGCCCAGAAACTCCGCACGGTCCGCCGAGGTGACGCACTCGGGGCTCAGCACCTTGGAATAAACTCACAGGGAAAGCCGAACGCCGATCACCAACGACGAGGGGAACTCAAAAGCAAACCAAGCTAAAGCAAAGCAATTCAAAGCCAGCACGCAAGCAAATGCATACAGCCACGCTACTGAGTGGTGTTCGCTGCTACCAGCAGAAACTTGGAAAGGGAAATCCAGAGAGAGATTTCAACTGAGCAAACCACGTAATACATCTGGTGCAGCTGGAAGTTGTATGCCACGCTGATGTGGCGCCAGGTACCAGCAAAGTATCCTGAAATGAACAATCCAAGCACATTGCATTGGCACTAAACACTTAAACACATGAGACCCTTAGCCCTCCAGGCTCACAAAGCACCATCAAAAGTGGACATCCTTGAGGGCGATCCTCTCCTAGTGCTCAACCAAGGCTAGGCGCCTTGAAGGCGCCAGCACTGCCGAGGTGCGTGACAAGTAGTCTTGCTCAGGTCCGTTGCCCTGGATGTGCTCCGGGTGCCTCTCATCAGCGACCTACAGCGCATCTCTCACAGGTGTTTCCTCAATTCTTTGGTGGATCCCGAAATGCGCGTGCGAAATGCGCGTGCGCCCAGAGAAAGTGCAGCTTAGATCGGGAAGAAGCATGGCCCCTCAGTCTGCCCACCTCTGCCAGGCACTCGCTGAGTGTTTCCGGGCACGGCTGGAGGAGCATTACGCCGGCGTTGATGCCGCTCCTCGGCAAGCAAAGCCTTGCTTATCCGCAATGACTCCCTCTGCTCTGTAAGGGCATGATTGTTCATTGCGGATTTGGTGGGCATCATTCCGGGGAGTGGTCCAAATTAAATGTCATAGCTACAAATTGGCTGTTTGGCTATGTGGGTTGGCAACTCGGAAGCCACAGAATACGTTGCATTGCGCGGCCACTATTTTGCCCTCCGCGCTGCTTCTATCTTCGAAAGCCGCACACGCAGGCAACCTGTACACATGCTGGAACTCACACCAGTGCCACATTTCCGCGGGCCCGCGCAACATGTTTTAAACCTCGAATCACACATCCCAGTAGTTCCACCCAGGTGAGATCATCCTTACCAACGATGGCTGCATGTTTGTCCGGGGGGGTGGGTGGGTGAGGGCGCATTCCGAGAAACTGCGGCGCGTGCGCGTCGCCCCCGCCTCACCTGTCAGTTAGTAACTAGGGTGTCTTGTGCAAAAGGTGCCTCCGCTCGTCACCAGTACTTAAGTCATGGCCTATCCTTAGCAAAGGGTAAAAGAAATTCGCAAAGGGCGCCTGAGGCAAAAGGCAGCCATTGCTGCTAATCCAACCTGGAGCGCAGGCTCCCAGGGTCGTGGGGCAGCTCCCGGTGTGTCCGGTAGGACCTGGGCCCCGGGGTGATGGGCCCCATCTCGGAGGGGAGCCGCGCCCGCTGCCGCGCCGTGCCGAAGCTGAACTTGGGCGCCTGCGCTCGCTCGGCCGAGCGTCCTTGTAGTTTTGCCTTTCTCGGTTTCTCTCCTCCTTGAGTGAATGACGTTTCGGGTCAATGCCCACAATTGAAATTCCTGAAGGTTGTCTTAGGGAGGGTCCCTTTGCCATTGGTGAGGTTGTAATTGGTTCCAGTCATGTAGAAGCCGGATTTACGCCATGTTAACTACAAAGAAAAGCGGAGTGACCATATTGATCAAGGGAGTAAATCAGCGAGAGACAAATCCAAGATCGCAACGACCATTAACCACAGAATCCCCCTACCTTAGTGGGTGGGGAGGTCAAGAAAAGAGGGACTTGCAAATGAAGCTCCGGGGCTCATTTCCCCCATCCCAGAGAATTGCCGCACTGTGCTGGAAAATTGAAAACAAACAAACAAGGAAGTGACACGTCCGACTCTTCTTTCGCGCCTGGCGCATGGACGAGGCCAGGTACTCTCCGGGCCCCGGGCCCGCGCCAATTTCGGCGTCGCGGCGCGGGGTCATCAGCACCTGCCCGCGTCTGGAGAAGGCCTGACGGGGCTAAACTCGACAAAAACTACCCCTGAAGAAAGGCGGGTATATACCCTTCATATTGTGGCCATTTACATAGTGCAGCTGATAGTGGCTGTATTCTGAAGGAATGGCCCTACTTCAAGCCTATGATTGTTAGCCTTCAGCCATTGTCTCCCCTGGCTGATGAATAAAATGTCTTTCCTCAATTCTATTCAGCAACATCTTCCTGGGATGGACCCTGCCTTCAGTCTAATTAGGGGGCACATGGATGCCGAATCCATCTGTGGAATCCCCTGTCGGGAAGGTTGTGAACAGAGTGCTTGAACAGTGCTAGCGCTAAAAGAGCGGCAATTGAAGAACGTTATAGGTGAAGCACAGTTGTGTCACTCAGGATGATGGTCAAGTTTTCGACAACGCCGTTCGTGCGGCAGCATTATGGTATCCTGGGACTATATAACTGAACATTGGGTAGTGCAATCCAAGCCCTAGCTCTACGCCACGGAGGATGAGGCGCAAACAGGCAAGACCAGTGTGGGCTCTTGACCGCGGGGATGCGCTAGCATCAGCGGCCCCGCCTCCGGACAAGGTGCGCCCCACAAAAAAGACGGGCCCAAGACGCGCGATGTTCTAGATGGAGCTTTTCCGTGTCATCTGTGTGGTCGCAAGTATGGCACTCGTGCAGGTTTGTCGCAGCCTGTGATGGTCACACGCCATCACAAAAGGGCACGTTTCGCGAGGGAGGCGTTGACTGCCCAGAATGCCCACGTACTTTTGAACGGGAAACGGGAAGGGTTCGGCATTTGCGGCATGACCATACACTGCCCGCACCTTGGATTTGTCTTTTTTGCGTCACGTACTGGCCCATTAGAAATGTTCTGCCTCTGCACATCGCAGAGTCTCAACCTTTTCGGGCGGAGCGTTAGGTAGGACGCACATGTACTGCTTCTTTTCACGTCAAACCGCGAGTTTAAGAAACACCACCTGCAGCGTCGCTTGCACAGGGATTGACAAATGACTGCTACTTTGCAAGATGGCTCAGTCGCAGCAGTGGCTCGAGGCTTCAGCATAGGCTTTCTTGCACGCATGCCGACCTCGCGGACGGCCGACCAACGATTCGATGAGATCAACACGAGGCTTTCTTCTGCACAGGGGCGCGATCGGGCATGCCGACAGGTCACGGTTTTCGCCAGCGGCAGGTTCAAAGCCAAGGAGTCGGGTTCTGGCGGTGGTGCCCCTGTGCCGTGGAAAGTCCAGGTGGCACACATGGTTGGGCAGGCGCTTGCGGAACAAGGGGCCAGTGTGGAGGATGCTACCAAGTTCCAGGCTCTTTCGTCTGTGGAGGTTGAACGCTGCAACCACAAAGAACCCTCGGAATCGGGACCATCGGTCGTTATCCTGGGCTTTCGTCCGACCTTGGCTGGATTGGGTGCGAGGGACTTGCTTGAAAGTGAAACTGTCCGCGCCGCCACTGCCAAGCAAGGAGGGGAGTACCCGGCGTGTTCTTTCAGACCGGGGCGGTGGTTTCCTGTCAACTTCATAGACATGTACTGTTGGATGGCAGCTGGGATGATGAGCAGGTCCAACAGTTTGCCAAGGCAAGCAAGGTTCTAAACCGTCAAAGGCGGCAGAGTCCGATGATAAGAGGCCTGCAGATCAGAAGGCGTCGCAGGTTGCCAGGGCGGACGGTCGCAGAACAAAGCGGTCCTGCTTGAGCGCAGGCTGGACAAGGGTAGAGCCTTCTTTGAACCCCTAGTTTTTGATTGTGGGGCTTGCATAGATCAGACCGGTAGACCGGCAGACAGTCAGGGTACCGTCCCTGCGCAAGCTCGCTCTGTAATATGTGTGAGCTGTGCACTCGCTGTCGCTGAACAGTTTTGGGGCACGTCACACGCGAGCAAGGTGGCGTCCGTGGATGGGCGGGCTGCTATCCGACGGTGGCTCTTCGTTTGCTTTTACATGCCCAAGTTGTGTGATGTCAAGAACATTTATAGCAGTCCCTATGGCACGATCATCGACTACAACATCGCATGGTTCTACCTCCCTGCCCGATTTCGGGCTTGGATGGAGGTCTTCACGCTTGCAAGACCGTGGTGGCAAAAACCCTGGAAGCCTGGAGGGACCCTTCAAAGTTGGACAGGTGCCCGGGCCCTGTAGGTGCTAGATCTCCATCGACTCCCAAGGTGGCAAAAAGGCACCCGTTTGTGCGCATGTTCCCCGTTATGTTTCAATTGTAGCAGGGCAGCAGCACGCAATATCTGAAGATTGCGGAGTATGTGCTCAATTGCCAAAGCACAACTTGAAACCCCGCAATCGGCCTCCGGCAGGTTGTACGCGCCGGGCCCCGGAGCCTTCCGCACGGTTTTCACCTCCTCCCGTCTGGGCGTGCAGGAGATGGGCGGCACCCGAGGCGCAGGATCCACGTAGCTGCCAGGGCCCGGGTTCTTGTTGGGGAGGCGCTCCTTCCTGGACAGCGCCCCAGAAAGATTCAGGTTCTGAGAAAGGCTCTGAGGACCGTCCTATCCGGAGCAGGCAAGGAACGAGTCTTTGCTCCCGGCTACTTGGCGAGGAACACTTGAAATTGCAATCAACTTGACAAACTGCAAACCCAGGCCTGGAGGTGGTACCGAAGCCGAAGCTGGGCGTTTTCTTGTACCGGGAACTGAAGTCAGTGTGGTGCAAGTAGCTGCCGGGCCCGGGGGTCTTGAACCTTTCCTTGCCTTGCTTGATCCTTGGTTCCCATGCCCACTCACCAACCCCCCCCCCGGCATCCGGCTCGCTTGATTGCTGCCAGGGCACTTCAATCCGAAACTGAACTTTGGCGGATCCGCTGCGGTTGAATATCCTTGACAGGCTGTCTCCTCGCTGGCACCAACACTAGCACTGGGTGTCTGCCTCCTTGACTGTGGGGAGTTTTGCGACTCGCGAGCGTCTTGCTCTAGCGGCCGCCCTGTTGGTCCAACCTCTGCCGGGGGCTCATCTGTCAGGTCACCTTGCGTAAAGTCGGACAGCATGGCTGGCTGGTCGCGTGGCCCTGGTTGAAATATGTATCACATGCGCTTAGTGGTTGCTCTTGCAATCCTATACCTGCTTTTTAGTGAAGCGCTGCAATTGGTAATTTAGCAATGCTAGCACCTGCTTCCAGCTTCAGGAAAAACACCGCAACAGTGGAGAAGAATTCACATGTGCGACAAGCATCACATCTGTGAGAGGCGGCGGAAGGCAGTTTCGAGAAGCGGCGCCAATCATTTGAGAAGCATGTCACAGCACGTCTGCAAAAGTTCACGGACACACCTTCTTTCCGCCAAGCTCAAACCGCCACAAACTGAGCCAGGAGGTTTCCGGGGTTGCAACGCCCAGCAAATCCCAGGAATTCGAACTCACCACACCGTCTGAAGCGTTGCAATGCCAAGAGGCGACTGATTCCAGCCGTATGGGCC
This sequence comes from Effrenium voratum, assembly GCA_963377175.1. NCBI lineage: Eukaryota > Dinophyceae > Suessiales > Symbiodiniaceae > Effrenium > Effrenium voratum. The sequence continues at coordinate 169,855 of CAUJNA010000194.1, read as the reverse complement.
CGGGCGAGTGCCGCCAAAGAAGTAGCTCCCTGCGCCAAGTAAACAGAGCTGATTGAAAAATTGAAATTCAATTCTCTTCATCTTTCTTCCTCTTTCTTCCCAGTCCATCCCGCCGAATCCCGCCCATGTCCCACCCGGCCGTTCATGCGCTGGCCATGGCGATACCCGCTCCAAGGGCCGCGGCCCATGGCCGCAGGCGCCGGCAGCTCGAAGAGCTCGTCGATGTTGCTGCACACCTTGAACGGGCGAGTCTCCACATGTGGAACCCACGGAGACTCCGAATTGACTCCAGAACAAACTGAAATGTTCTTTGTGCGATGCATCCTGTTCTAAAACGCAATCAAAACCACCAAGCAAAGCATCAGATGTTTTGCCAAACAAAATAATAGCATCAATGCATGACACAGTCGTGCACGAGGGCAGCATGACAACAAAAAACACACAAGCCCGAAACACAATGAAAAGCAACAGCTGACCAAAAAACGTCTGTTGGCAGTGCAAATGTGCAATGTTAAAAGAGCCTGACACAACATGCAACAAAGCATGAAAAAGCGCACAAAACACTAAGGCGAGAAGGGAAGCAAAGAGATGTTTCTTTCCGAGCCATTATTAACAGCTGGCACGGCACGATGTGACTTTGACCTTATGTATGGTAGCACGGTTGGAATTGATATTGTTCTTGTTTGCCTGACTTTCTGGCTTTGCATGTTAAGCTGGCTTAACGGCGCCCATGGCGGGTGGTGGTTCAGCATACGAGAGCGAAAAATGAGATTGGCATCTGTTCTTCTGGAGGTGAACAGCAGGATGAGACACAACCAATGACACCTCACCAGTCAATGGTGACGGGTAGTAGCAATAATGACAAGTGGCAAGCAAGTCGGCATCCATGAGAAGTACCTTCTCGTACTCGAAAAGGCCGAAGACCCTTGCAGGCATCGACGTGCTGAGGCCGCTAAACCATGCCAAGTATATGCTAAGCAGGACAAGTGCTACACATAGGCAAGCCACGACTTAGTCTCTGCTTTCATACAAGCGCCCACCCAGCCTGAGTTTGGTAAACCTTGGCGGCCGGCGTGTGTCGAAAGGACGGTTCTCTGGGATGCATCGCTAAAGAAAGAGACCTACTATGGTGTTTAGCTGGTGGCGCACGGCACGTCACAAGGGGCGCAATATTTTTTTGTATAGGAGCTTCGCATGCTTGTCGAAAAAGCACGGAGGATTCCTCGAGTGCTTGTCAACAGCTTGTTGCCCTGGGATTGAAGGTAATGTAAGCGTGCGTCAAATGATTGCAAGGGCAGTGCCCGTTCATGCCAAGCTGTTGTGCTGCTTTTGGTTACCGAGGCGCACCCCAGCACACACGTTTGCAAACGTGCACAAACGTGCGCCTTCAAGGAACTGCACGGTCACATTTATTTACGCTACGGAGTCTGTTGCCAAGTTTGAAACGGATGCAACACAGAGCTGGTAGCTTCCGCACCCGAGCCACTCAATATGTTGTTTGCGTCCATGTTTGCTATGCGGCCGCACATGCCTGACCTGATTGGGCCCTTGGTGTCGGTGTATCTGGCTCATCTGTGCGCTCTTTTTTGCGTCACCTCCGTCCTCTCTGTCATGCTGCTCCTAAGGGCCTAGTTCAGAAGGATGCCATCGTATTTGGTCTGGAACCTCAGCTTCTCGTGAAATGCGGCGCCTCCAGTCCATGAGAATTTCCTCAAAGTGAAATGGCCAGTGGCCCTGGAAAACAAAGTCACGTACGTGCCAACAAAGGTAAAACGTGGAAGATGATCATGTGGCCAAGAAGCCATTTCTGGCCATCCTCCTTCTTGAGCTTGTGGGAAGCGCCGATCTTGCCAACCTTCAGCTTGCGATTCTTCACACGGGTGCCTGGCCGGGAGAGGTGGACGTAGAAATCCATGCCGTAAATGCCGGTGCCAGGGTCGTACTTGATGCCCAGGTCAATGTGCTCCTCGGTTGAAGAGTCCATCGTGCAAAGCCGCGGCACCAATCAACTGACATGTGCGCCGGGGGCAAAGCCATAGCATCACAAAGCCCACAGAATCACAAAGCAACCCCTTCGCGCCAGGGCACGGTGATCCCGAAACCGAAGCTGCCGTTCCTGGCAAAGTTCTTCTTGCGCAGCTCGTACTCCTTCACCTTGAGGCCCTTCTCCAGAATCTCCTGCAAAGAATTGCGCCAGGTGCAAAGACCGGCAGATCCTTGGGGAGGGTAAACAGCAATTAGCAATGTGTTGAAAGCTCACGGGGCCCGCATGAGCACAAGTGCATGCATCTTGGATCACGACCTTCTGTTGCACGCGGCTACAAGCCGCGCCCTTGATGAGTGTATTCTGACATGGCCCCCGTACATGCAATGTCTCCAGGCTCTTGAGCTCTTTGTCACTCAATCCGTTTTTCTGGGCTCTCCTCGGCTTTCTCCCCCCGCACGGTGACATGACAGGCGATCTTCTCGTTGCGTCGGACGCTCCTCAGATCAGCGTCTAGCAAATGACCCCTGTCTGTGCCTGAGTGGGAGGAACATCTGGTGTCATCGGGGTGTGGGTTTCCAAAAAGCCTTTGATAATCCAACAAGAAACAGAAACAGCGCCACCACCACCACCACCACCCACCAGGATTATACGATGCAGCTGTTTTTTGGCGGCCTGAAAAACGTCGCACAACCAGCAGCCAGAGCAAACATGCTCACCCACTGCAGGCAAACAGCCAGGGATCCTCTCAATGGCGGCACTGACCAAATCTAGTGCGAGGAAAAGACCCTCAACCGACCCCACAAGAAATCACATTAAATCCCATCCTGATTCAGCCAAACATCACCCCGAACCCTTCCTACCCCAAAGCAACACAATACCAACCCGCCCGAGCAACACAGTCAGAACCTTGTGTTTAAGCACCCCACAGCCTGCCGACCAACCAACCTACCCGCCCACCAACCAATCAATCGACCCAACCAGGCCGGAAAGGGTGATTGCCAGGGCTCAAAGGCAAAAACAAACAATGGCACACTGTCCCGAGGCGCCACTGACGGATGGTCATGCGGGCCTTGGAGAAGACCGGCTGCTGCTCTGTAAGCTGTTCCTGAGCGGTGTTTCGGAGCAAGGCTTTCTCAGCAATCAGGAACAACGCATCTCTTACCTCTGAGTACCACTACGCCGTCAAATACAATATCATCGATAGCCAAACGGTGTCAGGCAAGAATAAACCGCGGATGAGTTCATTGATAAATGGAAGCAAGACAATTGAAACACGAGAGTATTCACTTCCTTCTTGCTTTCTTAATCAACCTATCTCGTTCTTCGAAGTGAACCTAAAACTCAAGAAATGTGTGTAGCAGTAGAATGGTATGGTGTTGTTGTGTTTGAAAGTTGCTTTCAGATACGTCAAAAGACGAGTTGAAAAAAAATATAAACTTCTGGCTGCCCCAAGGCTACATACAAAGGGAAGCAAGCCCATGATTGCAGGGCACGAAGAGGTTCGGGCCAACCGACAAATTTACACCTTTGTGGCGTTAATCCAAGTGGCGTTGGCCTGATGGCCCAAATTTCGCTTTGCCCAACCCCGGGCTTGTTTCCCGTGCCAAGTGGCCAAAACCTTTGCGGCGCGGGTCAAGCGGTCGCCACTCTCGCCGACACTGATGTTGAGCACCAGCTTCTCCACCCGGATCTGCCGCATAGGGTTCCTAACATGAGCAGACAATAATACCAATGGTTTCTTTGGGTCAGCCTGGGGGGAAGAAAACATCAGGTCCTCCAGACCCAATGAAACACGGACTAGTACATGTCTGCTCAACATTGGGCGGAGGAAAGCCTGCAGCCAATTTCCTTCTGATCTCTTGCATCAACAGCAGACGCCCGCCTCTCACCCCACCCACTTTGCACACACTCTGCCAGGGCACTCAGACTTGTCCGCCATGGCCACCGCTTGTTTGTGGCTCGAGGTGTCTGTTACGCTCTCCGCTTGGGCCGAATGAGTCCGGAAATGAAGAGTCACATGCACTGAGGAGCCATGTGGCTGATAACCATCACAGCCGGCTGTGCATCATGACTCACCAAAAAATAGGCTAACTAAGCACCAGCGCTTCCAAAACCTTCATGGTGAAAGGCAAAAACGTCCAACAGCATCATCCCGGTGATTGGAACCCAGCTCTTTTCCAACTTGGGCCTAGGAGCACATCTGCAAAGCGGCCCTCCCTGCAGTGGTTCCCATAGAGCGCGCCAACCGCCTCGACGTACTCCACCTGGATTTGCATCTGAATGAAGAAACCCCTCAGAAAACATGCGGGAAAGTGAAGATGAGGGTGTGTCGCAATCCTGTCCATGTTGCCAGCAAAGAATTTGCATTTTTCAGGAAACCGGTCCGCTGTGAGGTTCCATGTTGGCGGATGCAAGGGTATGAGGGAACGTTACCCTGCAGGAAGGTGAAGAATTGCCCTGCTGTGCGACGGAAGTGTTACGTGAAGAATGCATGCTAGCGCGGGCCCCAAACGTTAACAGTCTCGTTTGTCGACCGACCTGTTTGTGCAGAATGCGTCCTAGGGCAGTGGACAGGATGGCCTTTTGAGAAATTCAGGCGCGAATTTGCTCAAAAGGCCCGGTAAACAATGATTAAGGACCCGCCAACCATGCTCGAGTTGCCAGTAAAGGCCACAGCGCAGTGGACACAATCGACACTCACTCCTTTTGCCTGAATTCCCGAGTCTGTTGGCAAAATCCTAGAAAATCCAGAGGTAGGCACAAACCAGAAAAGGTATTCTCCGAGAAAACGAGTGTAGGGGCCGGACGGGTTAAACCCAGCCACCCCCAGACCTGAGCGCCCCGCCCCCCCCTGCAGCTGGGGGAAGGGGGGCCTTAGATCTACAAAAGGATGCAAGCAGACTCATCCAAACCGACCCGCTCCAGCGTCTCATGACGCCCGTGTAGGAGTCGTAGGGCTGGATTGAAGCCAGGCGTGTGAGCACCGTTTGACATGATGAGCTCCAGACCAAGCAGGGCTGCGGGCGTGGCTAGGAGATTCCTAGCCGCCAGGATGAAGAGGCGGGGTGGGTCGAAGAGTTCGAGGCCGCGGCGCTAGCAGGGGCTGTATCGACTTGACCGTCTTAATACCAAAGGCGAACTGCCAGACAGAGTCTTAGAAGGGGTTGGCCTGAGAAGCGCCCGCAAGGTGGCCCTGCCCTCGCTTCACCGGCAGCCTTCCACGCAATAAGACCGCGGTCTGTCTGCGAGAAAGATGATCGCCAACCGGGCGTTCCGGGGAGCCAGGCTTCCCGAATGCCCAAATGGTAGCCCAGCAAAGGTTGACGGAAAGCTCCCGCCCTTCAAAATGACGCCCTCGTCCCCCCTCCCCGTCCCACCAAAAAGGGGGGAGGCGGTTCTTCTCAATGCCTCTTGAGCCAAAATGGCCCCAAGGTCTCTCATGCCACTTGGCCCCATCACAACCGAGGATGAAAGCGTAAACGCTGTCACAGCCACCATCCAACCACTGTTGAATAATCTGTCCATCCAACTCTCCCAAAGGAAGTCCAGGAGACCCTGTGTTTAATCGAATCAGTAAGGGGGACATAAAGCCGGGTTTCCTTTCTTATGTCACCATTTAAACATCGCCTAAAAGACCATCCAAAAGGAGCACATATCCCCCTGCAAATTGACATGGAACCCAATTTGTTGGGGCTTCATTGCAGGCTTCATGTTCATCAGCCGAGTTATCCAGCGCCCCTCTTCCACCCGTCCGCTCCTCGCGTGGCTTCCAGCCACAGCGCTCTAGGAGTCCGATGGCCTGTAAGGCCATCAACCGGAGGGATGTCTTTTTCTGAAGCTCGGTGGCTCAACCGGGGGGGATGTCTTTCAAAGGGAAGCCTAAGCGAAACTGAACAGAAAGCAAAGGTCAACTCAAGGGAAAGCAAGGGAATCCACGGGGTCCGCCAATTTGAGCCCATTCAATCAACTAAGCAAAGGTTCCACCTAGAGAGGCCCAGCATTTCGAGCATGCTTGCGGAAGCCCCTCAGACATTCGGAAGCCACTGGGCAAAGAATTGAGCCAAAAGCCCCGCAAGACCTCACCTTGACGGGCACGTCGCTCGTGTGAAGCAGCACCATGTCATGTTTGGTGCCTGTCCTGGCACTTCACCCAAATTGGCACAAGCTGCATCCGCAAAGAGCGCGCAAAAAGACGCCAAGATGTCCTCTTCAAGGAATGAGCCAGGACCATGGCACCAAGGACATACTCAGGGTTGAAGCCCCAAATGCACACCACATAGGCGAACCTCAGCTGCTGATCTCACAGGCAGAAACCCCAGAGAAAGAAGATGAAGCTGCTAAATGACTCGAACAAATCTGCAGCCAACTAGTGACAACCAGACTGAAACGAAGGACATCTGTTCAAGCTAAGCCAGGGATCTTGCCGCTGCTTGCTGGAGCCTCCTGCCAACAGGGCAGCCCACAAAGGGCCCAGGGATGGGAACGGAGCAGGATGCTTGATTGCTTGGCTTGCCGAAGAATGCAGCAAGTAAAACCCAGCCATCCACTACCCACGTCACGTGCAGGGTAACAACGCGCCCCGAGAACCAGCTAAGAAAAGAGGGCTGTTTGGATGCTTGGGCTGACCTTTAAAAAGCACCATGTCCTGAAAGTGCATCCACAAATGCCCGGAACAAAAATGCAAACCGAGACAACTTCAAAGCCGCCCAGCCTCCCGCCGCCGCTTTGCCGCAGGGGAGGGGCTGGTCAAGGTCAGCGACAGTGGTCGCTTGCAGCAGGTGCAGTAGCCAGCCCATGAGACCTATCAAGTCAGATGATTTGAGCCTTTCACTTTCTTCTTGCATCCTTCCGCAAGCCTCATCTGCATTTCTGCTGTGCTCCTCAATGTCCACCCACTTCTTGTCATCGGCGCGCACGCTCTCCCAGGATGGACCTGCGAGAGGCACCTGCTTCACTCCGCCATTCCCGCCTACCAAAAAATATGCGAGAACTTGGTCACGGCTTAATACCAACTCTGCCACTGCCTCTGAGCTTGCACGTGCTTGTTCCTTCAAAGTTGGCTCTGTTCATTTTTTTGACTGGTGGCATCTTCCCCTGGTGTTTCAGCCACTCTAGGCTATTCCATTGCAATGAATCCAGCCTGCTAACCGTACGTTGCCATATGCGGCCACAAGCGGAGGTGCTGAGGAATCAGTTCAACTTCGCAATGGCTTACTTGAGGCCGACCTTTTCCCTTGTCTGCCTTCAGCCTTCCAGTTGCTGCCACAAAGGAGGGTGGGTTGCAATGGTGAGTGCCTAGGCCTGGCAATCAGCCCGCCTGGATGTGCCCAGTGCACCGCACTGTGACACGGAGAGGAGATGCGTAGCCAGCGCGGCTGCTGGTCCAGCAATCGGCCTGAAAAGGAGCGACTTCAGCAAAGGCTGACCAGGCCCAATCACGCCGGAGCTAGACGGGTAAACGCGTCTGCCAGAAAATAAAGGTCCCCTGGAACATTCATGGGAAGCCCTCCCCAAAACACATGCTAGCATCCACACCCTGCATGGCCAAAACGACTTTGCCTTTGAATGCAGTTTGTCCTCTTCCAAGGATTGCTTGGACAGTCGGACATATTGCAAACAAGTAGGGTAGGTCATCCAATTATTTTCATGGGACCCTGAGTCCCCGCTCCCGTGACGCTTCAGTTACTTGCCCACGTCCAGCTGAGGCGCGGCAAAGCCGCCGAGCATTGCGCCATAAACCGCAGCCATCATTGCTGGTGGAGGCCATGCTACGCAGCACAGCTTTGCTTTGTGACATGTTACTTCGGCTCGGTAGCAATTTGAAGGCCAACGAAGGGTGCACAGCTCGCTTGTCTCCCGTTGGGACCTCCATGGGCCCTCCAAGACTCACGAAAAGGGAAAGCTTCGTCACCAAAGGGGAGCATAGGCGAGCCCACTCCCACATTGGCAAGGGAGGCTGTGACTTTGATGATGAGGTCTCTCAAAAACGGGTCTGGGCAAAAAGCTGCGAGAATGCCAAGTCAAGTGGGCGGTGTTGGGTGAGATGGTATGGCTCCGAGTGGCCTCTGGGATTGCACCACACAGCACCTTCAAGTGTCTACATTTGTTGAGCTGTCCTCCTCTCCAAACACCCTACCCGCAAGGCGCTGCAGCGACACACGGCACACCTTCCAGGGACTGCGCATCGAGGCCTCGCGCGTGGTGTGCGAGACACAAAAGGGACCCCTCGGCGCGGGGAGCTGAGCTGCAAGTCCTCCAAAAGCCAACCATGCCAACATGTTCACATGAGTCAAAAGCCCCACACCAGAGCTCTGCTGGAAAAGCGAGGCAGTAGGTCAAAGAAAAAGTATGCACCGTCACGAAACTCCGAGGTTTGGGGACACCGCTCCACACCCAAGCCGTTTATCAGCTAGTCCTCCCCCACTTCTGGCACCCAGCACCCCTTCAGACTTGACTGCAGGGGTTCCCCTTTTTGGGGGTACTGAACCATCCCTGGGTTTAAGTCTACTCTGGGGGTAGTCAGAAAGTTGGACCTGCCCCGACAAGTACAATTCCGGACCATGTGTTGCCATCATGCCTAGCATCACCCCCAGCCGGCTGGCCCACCCATCCACACGCACCCATCCACACCCACTTACCCACCAACCCACCCAACTTCCCAACTTCTCCGTTCATGCCTCGAATGCATTGCGTAAACGAAAGGTAGGGAATGTCTCCTCCAACCTGCTCTTCTCAACAGCTTCGTTTCAAGCAGCCTGCTTCACAACGGAGTCAAAGCCGGGCCATTTGGACCGGCAGGTTTGCCATTCAGCTTGGGATTGAATCACGTACCATACGTACCCTCACCATGGGCTTGGGTCGATGTCGACCTCCTGGCCTCCCTGGGTGCTGACGTTCCAGGCACTGGCGGCCATCCCCTAGGCAGGGCGATGGCATGGCTCCCTCGATAACCCCTGAGTCAAACTCACCCAACTGAAGGCTTGCTGAACAACCAACCAGGAATGTTTGAGGTAAGCCCCAATTGAGTTGACTATCCCACCAAGCCCCCAAAAGCAGAAAGAAGGAAATCGTGAGCAGTCCATTGGCACAGTGGCTTTACCCCGCGCCCCAACATGCACTGCTTTGCAAAGTTGACCACTTGCCGGCTGAAGGACAGGGCCAAACGCCATCCCCTTGTCGATTGAAAGGCGGGATGGCTGCAAACCTTCGCGCTGAAAAGGCGATTGTTTCAGGTCAAGCCTCAGCACTCGAGGCGCGGCAAAATTGAGGAATACGAATCCAAAAGGATGATTGGTCGTCAGGCTAGCTTTTCACATGTTCTGTGCAAACTCTTCCAACATGCTGTTTGTGGCTGCGTCGGCAGTGCCGCTGATGAGCCCGAGGATGGCAACGGCTGCGGAAGCCAAACGTGTTGAAACCCTCTTTTGTTTTGCGCATATACATGCACATTCAATTTATATGTGTATATATATATACACGCATCAGTATACATATATCTATTGACATAAATACACATTGATGATTGTATCCCTTGACTTGGTGAGCCTACAAATCAGCAAGCAGCGAGGAACGATTCGACAAGGGCCTCGTCGATTTGCCAACTGCCCACGTGCAGCTAGAAATCCGCAAGGCCTCTCTGCCGATCTTTTTGGCTCCGGTACCAGCTCAGCGGCCAAAGGCCCGAGACGCTGCAGCAGCCCGCGCCTGTGCCGCCCGTGCCTCCTGAAGCAGGCAAGTACCCTGATACCAGGACGCAGGCTTCCTTTCGTTTCCAGGTCCCTTACAAAGCGCCCCTTGGCTCTTTGACCCATGGCCGTTAGAGTTCCCTGCCCTTGCGCTCGTCCTCCTCTGCTCGGGACGCCTCACCACGCAGTGCCTCCGCCTGGCTTTGAGCGGAGACAACTTCCTCGCGCAGGGCATGAGCTTCACCTTGGACGGGACGGCACCGCTGTCAAGCCAGTCACATCACATGCAGAGCTTCCAGCAGGCAGCGGGCCTCTGAATGATATGAATCTAAGGTATGGAGACCCGGCAACGCTTTCTGCAGGGGCGGTGACAAGTCATTCCTGCAGCCCGTCAGGGTATGACCGCACAAAGGTCATAGGGTGCGACTGCACGGTTGGGAGTGAGACCTCTCGAAGATCCAACGTTGAGTTGGGAGCGCCATGCCCTCTAAGATCAAAATAGCTTGTAGGATGATGCCCTGACCTGTGGGCCCGGCCTATGCCCACAAAACGATGCGCCCGCTGGTTTCGCCAAAGTGCTCGCTCCAGCCTCCAACTCGACCAGCTTCCTCCCCTCCGATTGGCGCAAGCCTCGGGCAGCTGACATTGACATGTTCTTAGACTTCTTAGCAGGCCCAGGGGTTCTAATTGCGGGGTTCTCCAATGTCAGCCTGACATCGAGGACCATCCAGCGCCCTCGCCCAGTTGCCCCGCGCCACTTGCGGTGGGAAAGGTGTTGGAACCACTTTGGGGTTGATGCCAACCACTTTTAGTATGGCGGTACAAAGGGATCCACGGATGCTTCCTATTGAAGGCACCCTTTTGAGGGTTATCTTAACGAAAACCAAGCGGAAAGCCATTCGTTTGCTTCCTGATTTGGAGGCAAGCCTGCGTACAGTACAGCTTTCCTGTGGCCCCAGGCTCTGCTCCTGATCCAGTTCCTGGCGCAGCTGCCGCATCAGCGCCTCGTCCTTACCTCGGCCAAGGGTTTCCACAATGGGCACATGCCCCTCGGCGTAACGGCGTAGGGCTTCCAAAATTGGGCACACTAAAGGCTGGCTTCCAGGTGTCCAAGAGGCTCAGCCTGCCCAAGACTTGATGCAACGCTAACTGTTGTTGCTTGCAGCGCCTGTCCGCCCAAGTCTTCCCCTACTTTCGGCAAGGCCCAAGTCCAACCCACGGAGTCATCCCAATCAATGCTCAAGGGCGCCTCGCCGCTCCGCTTCCTCCTCGAGCTTTGCCTGTGCGCCTAGCAAGCGTTTAGGACGTTTCGTCGAACCGCTTCGAAAGGCTTTCCGAGGGGTGTCTCAACGAAGGGGGGCGCATGACTTTGTTTGTAGCGGCTCTGACATCAGCCACTTGTTAAGTAATTAGCAATTAGGCATGGGGAAAGCAATGTTCGTATTCCTCACAACGCTCTCTCATTTCCCGCACGCACACTCACACACACACACACACTTGAACTCCCGAAGGAGGGTACTCATCAACGTGCTGAGTGGGTCTTCGAGTAATAGTTTCGGCTGGCAGGTCACTTGGCTTCCCTCTAGTGTCGACTACGTTACAAGATTCAACATGAAGCACACACAGCGGCAAAAGAAGAGGGCCAAATAGACTTTCAGAATCACTCAAATGTTGCAGGTACACAAGGCTGATTAGGCCTTGCATCCCCTCCAGTGATGCAGCTTCGTTGGGCAAGGTTCATCACTGGAGGCCTTGCCCCCCTGCGATAACAGGAGAACCTAAAGGTGGTGGCAGGGTACTCTGCCACTCCGCACACACACGCCCCTCCAGGAGGGGCAACCAATACCTTTTGCATCCGGAAGACCAAATCAGCAACCTCCTAGTGTCTACCAAAATATCCAATGCCTCAACTGAACCGCTTGATGCCGTGCAGAACCCGGATACCTCCATTCAGGTGGAACAACTTGGGACATCCCAGCGCGGTCCACTTCAGCATGATCGCAACCTGATGGACCTCTTCTCCTACTCCTCTCCGTTCTTTCCGCCCGTTTTGCCATCTATTGCTACGCAACGGGGCGTACTACTTCCAGCTCAACTTGGTGATCCTGTGTCCCCGTCTTCTTAGCGGCATCGCACAGACCGTGCTAATTCACGTTCTCCTCGCCGCTGTGTTGACGGAAAAGGACTCGTGACGGGTCAATATCCGCTGGTAACCTTGATGCTGCCAATCTTGAATGGTCCAGGCTTCGTAGTGATGATGCGACTGATGACTCTGCTCAGATTGCCAATCATCATGGCCTTGGGTTTTGTCGTGTGATGGGACAACCGGCTTCCACACTCGAAAGTGTTATCCGGCAAAGCAGGCACATCCTCATGTTGGCGCAATGCTCCTCTGTCTACTCAGCAACCACTTCAAAAATGGACTTCCCCTTGACGTTCGAACTGCAAGGGCGGCCTGTAGTCGGATAAGGTTCAGCGAGTCCTTCAGGTTCAGACTGAAGTTGATCCGCGTCTTCAGCAGCGCGTACTGGCTGATGAGGCGTTGATGCTTGCCGCAATCGATCCGCAAGCTGTTGGCCAATCCCCGCCTGTAGACAGGTCAGATCCTCGGTGGAGAAGGTGGATGCATCACAAGATCGTAAGATCGCCTCAAACAGCTGCGGGGACATGCCGAGGAATGATGACTGTGTGGCCACGCTGTGATGGTCAGGGGATAGAATCGAAGCCAAGTCCCGCTCAGGCTCAGGAGCAGCAGTCACGCTTGTACCATGTGAGAACCGTGGATTGAACGCCATCATGAGAGTGAACTTGTCTGTGGCGCAACTTCCATTCCCGATGCGTTTCGCGTAGAGGAGGTTCATCATGTTCCTCATGTAGTGTCCATGAACCTGGGTGAAAGACTTTGACCCATTGAGCGTCAGGTTGTTGAGGATCAGGGCACCACTCCAACCACGGCATGACTACGTAAGATCCGACAAGCACATCCGAAATGCACACGGCTGCAGGCAACGAACACTTCATGCCATGTGTCACAAGAAGTGTCAATCAATCGCAAGAAACTCGGTCCAGCACACAAGGAGCACGCAACACCGAACGCAGCAGTTTACACCCAGCAGCAACTAATGTATCGATGTCACTCGCCCCAATCAAACTCGGGATCAGACCATCCGAAGCCGAGGATGCCGCCGATGAGGACCCTGACATTCCAGCGAACATGAGGTCCGGCGGTCCAGGTGGGAACCGAGGCTGTGCAGGTACCGGGTGCGGATTGCCAAGCTTTTACCACCCTCTGGTGTTCCAGTCACGATAATGCCAGGTATAGAAGGACGCTTAGGAGACCGGCTGCCCCAGGTGAAATCAGCTACTGGTTGCCACTGACCCGGCATGTAGACTCTAATCCATTCAGAAACGGTTTAGAAACGGAGTAGCGTGGGACAGTCCACCTCCCGGTTGTCGTCGAATTGAACATGATGCACGAACCAATGGCGGTGAGACAACGCAAGGGGCATGAAACCGAGAAATCTGCGAGAGCATGAACATGTAAACAACTCAAGACAAGTCAACGCAACCGATGCGCAGCCAACGTGCAACACGGAAATGTTTTCATGACTCAGAAAGTTCACAATCCGCATGCCCATCGACAATGAAAGTGCCCCGGCTGGCGTCGTGCACAGGGAGAAAGGCACTTCCGGCCACTGTCTAGGAGTGCATGGCAGTAATGTTTGCATCGCATAGTCCTGGAACGTGTAGCGCGAGACGATCTCTTGGCAGTGCACACGGTGAATGGTCTGCGGGAGTAATCCGTCGCCGCCGGCGCTGTGATACTCATCACGGTTCGAGCTCGCTTGCGGGGGTATTTGGATCCACGCGTAGAGGATGCACTCCGCGAAAGATGTTGATGATCACCTGCATGAAGACGGCTAGAACTTTGAACTGGTTGTCTTGTGCGGCTGGAAAATGTAGTAGCCTGGTATGATCCGCCACGTGGGAGTGATGGCGGGGGGTCATCGTAGTGTAGGCATAAACTGCGGGTGGTGGAGGAGGCGGAGGAGGCGGTGGTAGTGGAACTGAGTGGGGAGGTGGTGGTGGAGGCGCCGGTATGCGTATTGGTACTTCACAACGTGTTTGGTACTCACGAGCGTCTTGCGCAGGACCATGGTATTGCGTCTGAACATTTTCCTCCATCATGTCTTGATCCATCATGTCTGCATGCAAAGCAATGCAAGGAGGAGCTGAAGACAAAACCCTCAACACTCAACATGATTTTCACCGCATCGGTCCGCGTGAGCTTGGAGACTGTGTAATTTCGCGCTTCAAGACGTTGAAAGACCTTCCAGGCCTGTTTCCTCCTCCGTGCTCTTCTGAAGGGAACGGGCAATAGTTTTGTAGGTGGGCCTCGCGCCCTTGTCCTTTTTACGCCTGACCATCTCATCCAACTCCCCTTGCGTCCAGGCCGTAAATGGTTCGTGGTAGGCATTGCGAAGCGCCGCCGTGAATTCTTGTAAAAGTTCACGAGGACCAGGCACCACGGTAGGAGATGGGCGAAATGACGAAGCACCTGGGTGAGGACGGATAGAATGGTCCGAGTCAGAGTCCGGGGTGGAAGTTGGAGTGGTCACGGGTCCGCGGTTGACGTTGGTGAGAAGCGGGTTGCTCGTAGTGGGTGCGGTCAATCTGGGTGGTGGAAGGTTTGCAACGAGGTCAGTCCTGGGCGTACCTCCTGGTCGCGTTTCATGTTCCGCACCTGTCCCCGGAGTAGCATGACGATCTTGACGAGGAGGAGATAGCTCGGGCACATACCACGTTGATGATGTGTCCAAGGGCCTTGTCCCCGTGCGTGGTGGTGCTCTGGAACGGTCCGATGTGATGCGCTCAGTAATGATGCATGGTCGCAGACAATGACGCGAGTTGCGTGTTTGTCGGAGTGCCGTACTGGCATCAGACTCCGCACTCCGATTCACAAGGTGTCCAGAGAAGCTGAGATTTGAGAAGCGAGAGCGTTGAGGACGGTAATCAGGTTATTCACGAACTCCGCGGACAGCCACATTGCAACCGTAAGCAATGAAATGACAACTCAAGCAAGGAGTGGCTGCGAGACAACACAAACCAGACGACAGGATGTACGCAACCGCTGCGTCAAAGAGCCAAATGTCTTTGACCTGGCACCGAGCATCAGCGGCCTCTGGGCAGTCCGGACGGACGGCATGCTGGCATAGCCTTCAGAAGCTTTCGAAGGAGCACCTCGGTGTTCTGTGGCTGCTGGAGGCACACGCTCCTCCAATTGCCTTCCCTGGAAGCACTGTCACTAATGGCTCAATGGGATCCCCATCCGCCAGAGTCGCGGAAGTGGCCACAAGCGTGGAAGTGACCGATGCCCTTGTTGGTGGTGCCTTCGGCGATGCTGGTGCCGGTGTCCGAGGAGGTGGCAATGGTGGCAACGTAGGATTGGAAGGCTCCGAAGCAGCTTGAGGCGGCACAGGCGGAACAGGTGGATTGGCACGCGGTACAGCAGGAGGAAGTGGCGGCTGCGCTTGCCGCTGGTGTCCTTCAATGCGCTGTAATCCAGCCAGTAGTATGACGCTTCCTGCTGATCGGAGTGATCTTCCGTGAAAATTGAAGCGTTGACCGGATTTGCTTGCTGGGTTGAGTGTTTGCGGGTTGTGCACGCATATGGTCGCTTCATCTCATGGCATGCTTGCAGCCGCTTTCACCGATTCATTGCCAGCTTGTAGCTTTACCTGTCATGCATCATGGTGACCTTTTGAGAGAATGTCGTCACCTACTGTACGCCATCTCGTCGCAGATCAGTATGGTAATGAGAGGCAGCGAAATCAGCGTAAGTGCCGCCACGCGGAATCATGCAGTGCTCCTGGCGCAAGCGGGACTTTCCTCCTATGCAGAGAGGACTTCGTCTTTCAGGATGCTGATGGCGGATTTGATGTCGGTGTTGTGTGCCCAGTAGAACGTCGAGATCGACTGGGTGCGGAAGTTGTCCGGCAGCCTGCGTCGCGGCTCAAAGGAAAAGATGATCCCGTAATGATTGCCATGAGCGTCCTTCTTGTTCGGCTCGAAGCGGTGGTAGGCCTTCGCGGTTTTTCGGATGTACGGCCAGCACTTCTCTAGTACTCCCAATTGAATGCTGAGCTGCTCAGGCAAAGTCGTGAACGAGATGTTGAACTCACGGGAAATATCCCGAAGAACCTCCGCGGTCCACGGTCCTGGGTTGCCATGAGGTAGTCGATCAGCAGCAAATTCAGAGATAGATCGCACTCTATGCTCATCTCGGAAAATGCTCTCCCGATGCGGCATGAGGCTCCTGTATACGAAGAAAACCGTCTCCCACGACTGCTTCCATTTGGATGGTTCTGGATACACCAACGCGGCAATACTGGGCAGGGCGTAGTACAGCACATCGTTGATCCGGACGGCGACTTCCTCAACCTCATAGGCAGAGCAAAGTGCAAAGACAAGACATGGCTGCCGAGGGATGCCGACGGTGCGCAAACACGAAGCTGAATGAGTCTGACAGTGGGCGGCTGATTGTCGGTCCTGCTGTTCGAAGCTGCGTTGCTGCGGCCAGGCGGTGCTGAGGGAGAATGAGGACGCCGCCGATCAGCGTGACTCAGTCGATCATGACGGCGATGTCCTTGCTGCGTCCAATCACCCCAGTCATCATCTTCATCCGGATTTCCATGAGGTTCCGGAGTGAGCCTAACCCGAGAACGACGAGGAGCCGGAGAACGGGACCGCGAGACTGCCTCCCGATCAGCAGATCGGTTGCGCATTGCATATGTCGGGTGCGATGAGCTGTGTCTCTGCACATTCTGGAGATGCACCATGCCATGCGTCTGAATGAACAGCTGAAGGTCATTGCCGTTGATGAAGTTGGGAAATTGGTAAAAGGTTGCAAAGTTAAATCAGGAAGCAAAAGGCTGATCACCGTGTACACCGCGTGGGGTGACCGTCTGGACGGATCCGCAACGTCGAGTTGAAGCGGAGGCACCGTAGTCATGTCACAAGAAAAGAAAAGAAAAGAAAAGAAAAGAAAAGAAAAGAAAAGAAAAGAAAAGAAAAGAAAAGAAAAGAAAAGAAAAGAAAGGCAGAGAACCCGAGCCAACCTCAATCATGCACTCAGTCAGACAAGACAACAAGGGACATGTCGCAAATACATCCGCAGAAGCGCAACCTACCTAAGGGCCAACTTTTGATGCAGTTCGCCGCCGAACATCTCTTAGGAGGTCAGAGTTGAAGCCTTTGGCTTCATACAGTCGTTTTAGAGCATGAAGTCCAACGTGTCTGTTGCGCACCACGCACAATGAGCCACGACCTGGATGACCACGAGGAGTAGGTGAACTGCTGGTCATTGGCGCTGCGGACTTCTCCTTGACACAGAGTCACACATATATCCAAGTACTTTGGTGTCATTCTGTGTCTCCAGTAGAACTGGCGGTCGATAAAATCCAGTGAGGGAAAATGACCAAGGACTGCCGACGGCGGCGCAGCGTTGCGTAATAGAGTGAAGCGATTGTCCACATAGCGTTCATGCCAAAGCACACCAAAGTCGGGCAGTCGAAGCCGTAGCGAAGTCATGGTCTGGTGCCAGAAATAGTCCTCAACGGTTGCAACAAGATTGCAAAGAGGAGGAGCAGCCGGAGATCCCATTGCGACGCCTTGTTCCTGTCTAAACAAGTATCCATTGATCTCAAAGTGGCTGTTGTTGATGACAAAGTCGAGGAGCATCTGCAGATCCTCTTCACGAAAAATCCGTGGGACAAAGCGCCACTTGCCCTTGAACATGCGCCGCCGATGGTCTGACTTGACTTCATATACAGACCAGTGGGAGACGCAGTCCAACCACTTGATCATATCGATGAAGGAGAACTTGAAGAGCTTGATGAAAACGCTCCGTGGGAATAGAAGTGAAGAAGCCGGACAAGTCCTGTGACACCAACTGTATGTATTCTGTGGGGTCCGCGGAAGACAATGCTTCCCAGAGCTGATGCACTAGATCCTGAATTGATAGCTGACCCGGGACATCCGGAAAAGTGATTTTGGTGAGCTCAAAGATGCGGGCCCCGAAGGCCGTAAAAAGAAATGATTGGCCTCGCTTTGAGCCAGTCCTTGGTAGGTTTGGGCAGAATGCGTGCGGTAGGAAGAGGAGCTTGAAGTCGTAGTCCCCACGCATATCGTTGTTGTAGTCGAGGAGGTATCGTAGTGATTACTTGCGCGCGAAAGGAGGCGGCAGGTTCTCTGCATAATGCAAATACTTTTCCAACGCAAAAGGTCTTGTGCAACAGAACAGAAAACAAGGCCGAGCAAATCACATGAGCACGTGAAGGAAAATGATCAGCCGGAATGACAACCCACGCATTGAGGGCACGAGCCGTTGGTTGCAACGACTCCGAGGTCCAATTGGACATTGCAGCGATGCTCATCAAATAATTCAGGCAAGACAGGCCGGGAATCAACTTCAAGACTGGACCCTTCACCCTCCATCTGCGAGTCAATTTGCGAAGCTGTGAAGTGAAGCGTTGTTGAAGTTTGTCAACATCACCAAAGTATTGATCCTTCATGGAAGCGGACATAATGTCGAAGTCAATAGCGGCATTGATGAGATCGCCCAAGTCGATGCAGCGGCAAGGAAAGGAAGTGTCCGGAGTCCATCTTTGCTGCCATTTGCGGTAGTTGTAAATACGATCACCCAGGGTCGCACTGCGGGTTTCAACGACGCGGATCTTAGGAAGGAATATATATGAAGGGAACAAACTCCGACGCGATGCCACCCACCGTTGTAGCCAGGTTCCTAGCGGCGCTTTCCAGTCTCGATCATGTACTGTAAAGGTGGAAGTAGCCATTGTGTCAAAGTGGCTGGCGCCTGGAGTTTTCGCTTGTGCAAGATCTGAACAAGAAGCTTCTGGGCCTTGGAGCGGAACGGCTCATTGACAAATGAAGTGAGTCGCAGAAGATAATAAAGCTGAGTCGGCGGGAAAGCCGCAGAGAGAAGGTCTCTCATCGTTTGGAACGACGCGCCAGTATTATATCCAAGCTGATACAAAGTAGAGTAGTGTGCCTGAACGTCGTCCAGCATCTCAGGTCGTAGTTGACAATGTAAATTCGGATGCAGTCGTCGCCGAAAGCATTTGTGAAGCGACAACGACGTAGGCGATGAGATCGAGTGCCGCCTGAAGTCAACTAAATGTTCACGAAACCAAATTTTCCGAAGAAGTCTGTGCACCCAGAAGCATTTAAGTGCGGTCAAAGCGTGTATTGCCATTTGCTTTCCTGGGCCCACACCGAAAAAGTGGGGAGTCGGATCTCAATTCGCACAGAATAGCCAGTAATTGTTGGCTCGCTTCCAGTAATGAAGCGCAGGTTCAAAGAAAGCATGCTGGCCACGTAGGAGTTGCAGATAATTGCGGCATCGGGAATGTTCCCTGCGCAGGACATCCTGATCTGTGGCTCCAATGTAGCACGGGCTGCGCCATGGCGAGAGCCTAATGTAGACACATGGCTGTTGATGATGTCCAGGATCTTGCATGAAGTCACATAGGTCGGGAAGGCGAGCACGGAGTGATTTGAGGTGCCGCTGATCTGCGAATGAAGAGTACATTGACGTCGCGAAGCAACGACGTTTTAAAGAAATGAAGCACTTCAAATAATGGAGGAATATATGCATTGTCTTGCGAAACAAGTCGCTGTAAGAAGCAAACAAGCAGATATGCTGTCATTCGGCATCTATGGAGCTCATATCTGTTGGCCGCGGCTTGACGTGTATGGGAAACTGCTGTCGTCGGAATCTGGAGCGCGATGCGGACAAGAGTGAGCACTTCCAGGATCATGTCTAAGTGAACTAAGTGTTGAATTGATTCAAATTCATCTGCGGGTACTGGAGGTCGAGGTAGTTCCGGGAAGCAAAACCACCAGCACGCTGAGACAAACGTCAAAGTTTCCAGGACAAAGCACGCCATTGCACAACTTCATCGAAGATTCCACTGCGCTGAAACTCAGTCCACATGCTGCAAGATTGTTCAACAGCGGCTATAAGGTGGCAGCGACATGCATCAACGCAAGCCAATGTTCAAGTCATGCAAACACATATGATGACAAGTATGCATATGAATAGGGCGAATGCATTTCAAGGCAAAGTGCAAGTCATGACAAGCAAACAAGGCAATGTCATGTAAGTTTTCAAGCGCAAATCACGACGATGCCTGCCACTCCGGGCTCATACTGGCTGTGAGAGGATCACTTCATCCTGCAAGAAGTCGAGCAGCACAAGGAGCAGGCATAGCGCCTTGTCCGTGAGCTTGGTGCTGTAGACAGGCTCAAGCCCCCACACCAAGAAGCCATGGAAGCAAAGGTAGGCGCATCTCCTTTCGCCAAACGTTGACGTGCTTGTTGAAGTTGAACTGCCATAGCATCCAGAGATTTGTTGCCATTGAGGCGGGGTGGGTGATTGGCCCACTTCATCAATGCCGGGACAGCGGTGGTTGTAGGAGCCTGCTTGAGGAAGACGCGAGGTTGGTAACTGGTCCAGGTGTAGTGCTTGATGATATCTTCCGGCGTGCTGTGCATTGTCAGCAACTTCAATGCGACCTGCTTGGCAGGTGGAGGCGACATGCCGTGAAGTGATTGAATGATCCGTGGTTGGTGTTGAGGTTGAGCATCGAAGGACTTGCCATCAAGGGCGGCCGCACTCACCGTTGGCAAGGAACTGGTGGGAGTACAAGACTGCGAGTGATTCACCGGCGGCGGTGGTGTGACCAGCTCCGCATCGTCATTGCGGATGTTAGCCGTAGAAGGATGTGACGATCGCTGTGATGCTGAGTACTGTGCTTGGAGTAGCTCATGTTCGCGCTTGATGATGCTGATTCAGGAATTCCAGAATGAGATTGCCCAGGTGCTCATGAACCTTAATCCGCTGGTTGAAGTCATCAATGTTGAGGCCCATCGAACCTGCAAGGTTCTTTTCCAAAGTGAGCAAGTTGAGGGGCTGGGATCGGCGAAGAAGCTTCGAGCAAGTACTCCAAAGCAGGGCTTCGGTGCGTGTACGAAACCCTTCCCACGTCACAAATCGTCCATGTGCAAACGGTCTCAGCAGCTCGAAATGCCGCCGTGGATGACCTGAACCAGGCAAACGTCACGAATGTCCATGCCCGACATCTCACGTTGCGAGCTGTGAGGAGGTATAGGGGTTTCTTGTCCAGCAAGCCCTCACCGGGTTGCCACAACCCCGGTGGGATGAGCCATGACTTCTTAGGCTGCAATGGTAACGGAGCCGGGTGGCTTGTTGCTGCCGCAGGTTCCGGGTGACGTCCTTGTGTGTTGTCAGGCAGCACCATTGTCGTCTTCATGTTCTTGGTGGGTTCAGGCTCTGGAGGGAACGGCATTGAGTAGTTAACCGGCGGGTACTGGTGAAAGCACGGCGCTGAATGATGGAACTGCGCCAACGGAGGAGGAGGAGGTTGCAGGTAGTTGGTCTGCGACTGCGGCATGGAACTGGGAGGATTGATGTTCGGATTGTGCTGCCACATCATCGGGTTGGACCAATCCATGCCGTCCGAGACCATGGCGGTGTCATATTCTCGTTGTCCCGTCTACGTCGAGTTCTGGATCTGTCACGATCATCACGGCGGGACATGACGACTCAGCGAACCCAGGTGATGGCACAAATCAACCTTGAGAAAGACTAAGACCGACAAGCTTCAATTTCATGACAACGCAAGATCATGTCAAGCTCAAATCAACACAAGGCAAAGCATGAAAAGATCGGCAAGCAGCGCCCAGGCGCCCGTGAGACGTCACTATGATCTGGTGGCTGTCTTCCCGTTAGTGAAACCTCGTTCCTGCTTAAACGTGAAATTCTGCTGGTCTATGATAAGAACGTTGAGGTCAAATTTTCCGGCGAACCGGCCCGGGGTCACACGATGGGTACACCCGAGGTTCCCCCAAGATGGGGTGATCACACTTGAACTCCCGAAGGAGGGTACTCATCAACGTGCTGAGTGGGTCTTCGAGTAATAGTTTCGGCTGGCAGGTCACTTGGCTTCCCTCTAGTGTCGAAAACGTTACAAGATTCAACATGAAGCACACACAGCGGCAAAAGAAGAGGGCCAAATAGACTTTCAGAATCACTCAAATGTTGCAGGTACACAAGGCTGATCAGGCCTTGCATCCCCTCCAGTGATGCAGCTTCGTTGGGCAAGGTTCATCACTGGAGGCCTTGCCCCCCTGCGATAACAGCCAGAACCTAAAGGTGGTGGCAGGGTATTCTGCCACTCCGCACACACACACACAGACCTGCGCGCGTGCGTTTCATTCATTTACAGAGTGCGGGCAATTTGAAAAATACCTGACAAGCAACTACGAGAGAAAGCATATGCTGCATGCTAGAATTGTCAGACCCCCGCACAGGACCCTCAGAAACATGTTCCCTTCTTGAACGCCCCCTCAGCCATGCTGCCCTGCCCCTGCCTTCCTCAACCTCTTGGCTGCGCTCCGCACTTCGCAGTTGCTCTTCCAGCTGACTCAGGCCTGCAACACAAGCACTGAACCACTCCAATTGCAGGGATGGCAGGCGTCCATCATGCGCCAAGACACGGCACAGGCCATGTGGCCAGCTTTTGCCAAATCTTGCCGAGCTGCGCCGCTCCGCCTCGGTGAGTTTGCTGCCTCAGCCGGCACAGCTGCCGATAATTAAACCTCACGCCTGAAGCGAACAAGGCCAGTCCAATTAGTCCCCTGTGTCAGCTCTGCCTTTTTCACACCATTTCATCAATCCCTGCAGCGGCAACATTGCTCCAACACCTGACAAGAACTGCAACCTCAACTATGTAGGCTTTTGCCCCGCACAAAAGGGGCACCAAGGGCCAAGAGTGCAACAAGGGTGCCCACCCAGATCAATTCAATCTGCATATTCAGGCAGGTTTCGGCGAATTGCGGCCTAAGTTCGCAATAGCCAGCGTGAACTTACCCTTGCCGCCCACCCTTCACCCTGGAACCACCCCTGCCCCTGCCTTCCTCAACTGCTTGGCTGCGCTCCGCACTTCGCAGTTGCTCTTCCAGCTGACTTAGGCCTGAGCCCGTGAAACTTACTGATTAAATCCGGAAGGAGGAACTCCATGCGTCTCCAGCCATCTTGTCAACACAAGCTCTGAACCACTCCGATTGCAGGGATGGCAGGTCAACATGCAACCGTCCATCTTGCCAAATCTTGCCAAGCTGCGCTGCTCCGCCTCGGTGAGTTTGCTGCCTCAGCCGGCACAGCTGCCAATAATTAGACCTCACACCTGAAGCGAACAATGCCTTTTGCACACCATGTCATCAACCCCTGCAGCGGCAACATTTCTCCAACACCTGACAAGAACTGCAACCTCAACTTGCAGGCGTTTGCCCCGTGCCCACCCAGATCAATCCAGTCTGCATGTTCAGGCAGGTTTCGGCGAGTTTCGGCCGAAGTTCGCAATAGCCAGCGTGAACACTTCTTACCCTTGCCGCCCACCCTTCACCCCTGGAACCACCCCTGCCCCTGCCTTCCTCAACTGCTTGGCTGCGCTCCGCACTTCGCAGTTGCTTTTCCAGCTGACTTAGGCCTGAGCCCATGAAACTTACTGATTAAATCCGGAAGGAGGAACTTAATGCGTCTCCGGCCATCTTGTCAACGCAAGCTCTGAACCACTCCGATTGCAGGGATGGCAGGTCAACATGCAACCGTCCATCTTGCCAAATCTTGCCAAGCTGCGCTGCTCCGCCTCGGTGAGTTTGCTGCCTCAGCCGGCACAGCTGCCAATACTTAGACCTCACGCCTGAAGCGAACAGGGCCAGAAGTCCAGTTAGTCCCCTGTATCAGCTCTGCCTTTTGCACACCATTCCATCAATCCCTGCAGCGGCAACATTGCTCCAACACCTGACAAGAACTGCAACCTCAACTTGCAGGCTTTTGCCCCGAGCCAAGGGTGAACAAAAGGGGCACCAAGGGCCAAGGGTGCACCAAGGGTGCACCAAGGGTGCCCACGCAGATCAATCCAATCTGCATATTCAGGCAGGTTTCGGCGAGTTTCAGCTTTGTCTACCCGCCCCGGCCTAAGTTCGCAATAGCCTGCGTGAACACTTCTTACCCTTGCCGCACCCCTGGAACCACCCCTGCCCCTGCCTTCCTCGACTGCTTGGCTGCGCTCCGCACTTCGCAGTTGCTCTTCCAGCTGACTCAGGCCTGAGCCCACTCAATGCGTCTCCAGCCATCTTGTCAACACAAGCTCTGAACCACTCTAATTGCAGGGATGGCAGGTCAACATGCAACCGTCCATCATAGCGCCAAGACACGGCACAGGCCATGTGGCCAGCCAAATCTTGCCAAGCTGCGCAGCTCCGCCTCGGTGAGTTTGCTGCCTCAGCCGGCACAGCTGCCAATACTTAGACCTCACGCCTGAAGCGAACAGGGCCAGAAGTCCAGTTGGTCCCCTGTATCAGCTCTGCCTTTTGCACACCATTTCATCAACCCCTGCAGCGGCAACATTGCTCCAACACCTGACAAGAACTGCAACCTCAACTTGCAGGCTTTTGCCCCGAGCCAAGGGTGCACCAAGGGTGCCACCCAGATCAATCCAGTCTGCATGTTCAGGCAGATTTCGGCGAGTTTTAGCTTTGTCTACCCGCCCCAGCCTAGGTTCGCAATAGCGTCCTCGAACAGTCGGAAGATGCCAGCGTGAACACTTCTTACCCTTGCCGCCCACCCTTCACCCCTGGAACCACCCCTGCCCCTGCCTTCCTCAGCTGCTTGGCTGCGCTCCGCACTTCGCAGTTGCTCTTCCAGCTGACTTAGGCCTGAGCCCATGAAACTTACTGGTTAAATCCGGAAGGAGGAATGACTTAATGCGTCTTCAGCCATCTTGTCAACGCAAGCTCTGAACCACTCCGATTGCAGGGATGGCAGGTCAACCTGCAACCGCCCATCATAGAACTGGCTCGCCAACTTGCCACATCTTGCCAAACTGCGCTGCTCCGCGTCGGTGAGTCTGCTGCCTCAGCCGGCGCAACAATACCGACCTGATTCCTGACGCGACCCAGCCAACAATCCGAGGCTTGCTGTCATCAAACTCTGCTGGGGAAAAAAAACGGAAGCCCCACTCACAACCCTCCATGAAAGCCACTGACTGGGCCTCAACTTCAAGGGTTGACCCCTACGTGATAGAAACAGCGCAACAAATGCCCGCCCTGGGTTTTGTGCCCAGCCTTCCTCAGCTGCTGTGCGCTCTGCACTTTGCACTTGCTCTTCCAGCTGACCCACGCCTCGATATCCAACATCGAGAATAGGGCACATGCTCAAGCATAGTGAACAAATTTGGTTCAAACAAGATTGTGGTGTCCCCGCCCCTTGAAAGGGGCTGGTTGCAGAGGCGGGTGAACGAAAGCTAGCCAGCCCAACAACCACATGTACGGCCCAACAGCTGCTGCCAAGATATGAACAATGGCAACCTTTTTAAACACCCAGAAAGTCATGAACCCCCCCCCCACCCCCGGCCCCCACAAAGATTGAGAAATCAACCCCTGAAGCAAGGAGCATAGCCAGCATCGCTTTATGTTGCTTTTGTATTTGTACTTTGTTGCCGACCGCCAACATAGACCGCCACTTTCAAGGGTCGGATTCCTGCTGACAATCATGCGGCCTGCCCAACCACACATCTGGAGACGTGAACTGCAAGTCACGGCTTTTCACCTCGGAGCTCTCGATTTCCGAGTTGTTGGAAATGCGCACTCGGATACTTTTGCTGAGAAGCTCAAATGTTGAAAGCATGCAAGGTGGCCAGCTTCCTCACACTAGCCTGTTCGAAATCCGGTGGCCCAAATCAATAATCAATAATCTGCATAATCCTTGTTTTGTTGGAAATCTGCTTAATCCGTAATCCGCGCTGCAAATTGTGGTGGTGCCGGAGCATCGAAAATCCATGCAACCCATAATCTGCAAATTGCAATCCGCAAGACGCATGTTCAACTCCATAAACCGCATACTCCGGAATCCGCTAATCATTGCGTACAAGGTGTTGAACCAGCTAGCCGACAAAACACCGACATGTGAGCGGGAAACAGGCAACGATGCAGCTCCGGTGGCGAGCTCTGATGCTTCACCCCTCATGGCCAACTCTCGCCCAGGCGCGCTGCTCTGCCTCTGTCTGCTTGGTGCCTCAGAGATGGGGATAGGGTCGAGATTTAATTTAGGTTTTTCCCGGAAGCATTGCGAAGGGTTCTTCTTCTAAAAGCGGCTGCCAACATCACCTGCCAACTTCTCATGCCAACTTGTCGAGAGTTACTTCACCTGCCAACTTCTCATGCCAACTTGTCGAGAGTTACTTCACCTGCCAACTTCTCATGCCAACTTGTCGAGAGTTACTTCAACTTGCCGAGAGTTACTTCACCTGCCTACTTCTCATGTCAACTTTTTGAGAGTTACTTCACCTGCCAACTTCTCATGTCAACTTTTCGGCTGTTATCTCATTCTACTAAAAGCACAAGCTAATTTGTCGGGTGTTACTTCACTATCCTAAAAACACAAGCTAACTTTTCTGTTCTACCTTCACTTCTCGACTCTTAATTCTTCTTCTTTTTCTGGCGGGGGTAGGCCCGACAGGAGCTTACGAAACGCACCCCTCTGCGGAGATCGTGCGTGTCGAAGCGCTCTCGCTGTGGCGCCGTGCGAATTTGTCTTGAGCGCGGCGAACCCTCTGCGGAGATCGTGCGTGTCGAAGCGCTCTCGCTGTGGCGCCGTGCGAATTTGTCTTGAGCCGATGAACCCTCTGCGGGATCGTGCGTGTCGAAGCGCTCTCGCTGTGGCGCCGTGCGAATCTGTCTTGGTCGCGGCGAACCCTCTGCGGAGATCGTGCGTGTCGAAGCGCTCTCGCTGTGGCGCCGTGCGAATTTGTCTTGACCTTGGCGAACCCTCTGCGGAGATCCTGCGCGTCGAAGCGCTCTCGCTGTGGCGCCGTGCGAATTTGTCTTGGTCGCGGCGAGCCCTCTGCGGAGATCGTGCGTGTCCAAGCGCTCTCGCTGTGGCCCCGTGCGAATCTGTCTTGACCTTGGCGCACCCTCTGCGGGGATCGTGCGTGTCGAAGCGCTCTCGCTGTGGTCCCGTGCGAATTGTCTTGACCTTGGCGCACCCTCTGCGGGGATCCTGCGTGTCGGATTGCCCTCGCCGTGGTTCCGTGCGAAGCTGTCGTGAGCCCGATGAACCCTCTGCGGGGATCGCGCGTGTCGGATCGCTCTCGCTGTGGTCCCGGGCGAATCTGCCTTGACCTTGGCAGACCCCTCTGCGGAGATTCGCGTGGTCGAGGTTAAAAAAACTGAGGACTTTTTACGATTTCTGCGGTCCGCGCGCGACCCTCTGCGGAGATCGTGCGCGTCGAAGCGCTCTCGCTGTGGCGCCGTACGAATTTGTCTTAGTCTCGGCGAACCCTCTGCGGAGATTGTGCGTGTCGAAGCGCTCTCGCTGTGGCGCCGTGCAATTTTCTTGCTCGCGAAGCGGCCTTTGGAAGTTGTCTCGTGGTTTGCGCGCCTGCTTTCGCAATCCCGCGGTCGCGGGTTCGATTCCCCCCTGGTCCGCGGCTCCGGCTTGAAACTCGCAGCTCTTAAGTACAAACGTAGTACGCGGAGCGTGCTCCTGCAGCTCTGGCTGTAAAACCGCAACTTTTAAGTACAGACGTAGTATGCGGACCGTGCTCCCGCAGCTCAGGCTGGAAAATCGCAACTTTCAAGTACAATCGTAGCACGCGGAGCACACCCCCGCAGCTCCGGCTTGAAAATCGCAATACAAACGTAGCACGCGGAGCTTGCTCCGTCTGGAAAATCGCAACTTTTAAGTACAGACGAAGTATGCGGAGCGTGTTTAAGTACAATCGTAGTACGCGGAGCACCCCCGCAGCTCCGGCTTGAAAATCGCAACTTTTAAGTACAAACGTAGTACGCGGAGCGTGTCTCCGGCTGGAATATCGCAACTTTTAAGTACAGACGTAGTGTGCGGAGCGTGCTCCCGCAGCTCAGGCTGGAAAATCGCAATTTTTAAGTACTAACGTAGTAAGCGGAGCACACCCCCGCAGCTCCGGCTGGAAAATCGCAACTTTCAAGTACAAAATTAATACGCGAAGTACATTCCCACAGCTCCGGCAGCACTTGCGCAGAGCAACTTGCGCAGAGTCACTTGCGCAGAGCAACTTGCGCAGAGCAACTTGCACAGAGCAATTGCACAAAGCACTTGCGCAGAGCAACTTGCACAGACCAACTTGCACAGAGCACATGCGCAAAGCGCTTGCACGGAGCAACTGGCGCAGAGCACTTGCGCAGAGCAACTTGCCCAGAGCACTTGCGCAGAGCAACTTGCACAGAGCACATGCGCAAAGCGCTTGCACGGAGCAACTGGCGCAGAGCAACTTGCACAGACCAACTTGCACAGAGAACATGAGCAAAGCGCTTGCGCGGAGCAACTGGCGCAGAGCACTTGCGCAGAGCAACTTGCTCAGAGCACTTGCGCAGAGCAACTTGCACAGAGCACTTGCGTGCAGCACCTTGCAGAGAGCACTTGCGCGCAGCAGCCTGGAACAATGCAGCTTGCGCAGACCACTTTCGTGAGAAATCGCGCGGCGCAGTTCGAGAGGAAACTAGGATGATGAGATGGAGCTCTCATGTGACCATACACATTGAGCATCGCCGCGAATAGACACGCTCGCCGCAGCGATGTAAAAAGTTGTCCCCGCGGCTGGATGAGCACCTGTGCAAAAATGCTTTCGGGCCAATCGTCCTCTAGTTTTTTTTGTTTTTTCCGCCCTGGCTAGTGAAATGCTGCATTTTACAACATTTTCTCACGAAATGTACGTATTTTACGCTAGTCCATCAACATCATCAGCATCGTTTTCAACATGTCCAGCCAACATCCCCAGCATCACCAGCAAATCGAGGTTCCTACATCTTCAGCATCATCAGTTCCTCTCCGGCAAGGTAGGCATTTATGTACGCATGTTAAAAAGAGGGGCGGGTCCCCCTCATGATGCTAAAAGTGAGGATTCAAATACGGGCGCAATCCCTGCAAAACACCTAAAACGTAGCGGGGGTGTTGGGAGGGCGGCAGCCCCCCCCATGATGATCGAAAAAGTGATGATTCAATTAGGGGCAAAGAATCTAAAAAGTAGCTGTCGCATGATGATCGTGCATTTTAATCGAAAGGGGGTGGCGAGGCCAAAAACCAACTGGGAAAGCAGAGGATGCGAAAAGCCGCCAAAAGCCACAAAGCCAAAAAGTTACCTGCCGCAGCGAAACTGGCAATGCAATGCAGAGGATGCGAAAAGCCAAAGCCGCAAAAGCCGCATGAACCCACAAAGACAAACAGAGAGGAAGTGTGAATGCAGAGGATGCGAAATGAAAAGCCACAAAAGCCACAAAACCAACGTAAAAGCCACAAAAATCAAAAAGCCGAAAGCCACCCACCCTGAAAACCAAAAAATCCTTTACATCCATGGAGATATCCGGGATATCCAAGCAATCTTGTGAGTCCCTTTTTGGAGGGTGCTTGTTGTGATACACGGCAAAACATGCACCAGCATAGACCTCACATAACAAAACATGTGCTAACGATTGCACGCCAGCGCCTCAAACAGCACTGCCCGAAGAGCACCTCAACACCCCAAACATCATCCCAGAACAACACCTGCACAAAAATCCCAAGTTGCATGCCCTAATCTCGCAAAAACACACCTGGCGGTCTAAAATAGAACCTGCACCAGCCGTCAATCTCCCGCAGCCGTCACCAGCCCCCCCAAAACCACCCGCACCAGCACCCTAATAGGTAGACAATCACTTCCGAACGCTTGCAATTTTTAATCAGCGTTCCGAAGCGACGGTTTTCCCACATTCAGGAGCGACGCACTCACCCACTGACATCAATCGCAAAAGCGCGCCCAGCACCCCAAACAGCACTCGCGGACCGAGAATCTCGCTCAAATACCCAAACAGCATGCCCCAGCCCCCTGATCACCAGCAGCGCAGACAGCACCGCCACCCCCGTCAATCTCTTGCCCTTCTTTTAGAAGTTAGAACCCCTTCCCCCCCCCCCCCCCGGCGATGCAATGGTGGGGGGGTCCCTTATTTTGGATACTCACGGATCCAGCAATGTGCCCAGTCATCCTGCATTGATTGAAGTTTCTTGTGATAAGAAAGCTTCAGTGATTTGACAGCAGTAACAGCCATTGTCATCCAGGTTGCGTTTGAACATGTATAAACCTACATGGACAGCCACACCGCTCTCTCGATCTCTTTTCATGCCTTTTTCCTTGCTGCCCCAGCCTTCATCAGCTTCTGCTCCCAGCAATTGCTCCTCCAGCTGACTCAGGCCTTCGCACGCTTTTATCCAAATCTTGCTCACGTCCTTACGTGTCCTTACCAAAACTGCTGTCAACACTCGCTCCACGCTCAAGGTCTGTCACAACTTTCCAAAAACATATCCGCAGGCTCGCTGCTCCAAACCTCTCGCCGAGGGGCGCTGCTCCGCCTCAGACAGCCTACTGCCTTGGCCACGCGAAGCAGCAAGCCAGAAACAATGGTATTCCGCTTGACCAGTGTCAGGCCAAAGCCCACAAAAACACTGGCATGCCAAAAGCGCGTGGAGCGCCAAAGCCATGAGCCTCCGACCCTCCAGCTGCCGGTCCTCAGTGCAGCTGATATCCGCAACTTGTCAGGTCCCTTCCGCCTAAGAATGGCGCCACACGCCCACTGCATGGCGCAGCAAAATAACACAATTCAGATCAGAAGCGCCAAAAGAATTCAGCAAAGCGACGTCTTTCCGGCCTTCGGGCTGCAGTGGCCCTTGGTCTTTGCAACTGCGTCGGGTATCTAAAGCATTTACATGAGATGAAGAAGCCATGTTCAATGCGAAGCGCTCAAGATGCGTCTTCACGGCAGTGATCAGCAAAAAAATGAGTCAAGGGCAATGCCATCTGCGATGCTGAAGCCACACTGAACAATCACATCTCCAATCCACACATTGGTGCTGCATCTGTGAAGAAGCACTTCTCCAATCCCCGATGAAATTACCCACCAAAACACGTTGACTCGCCGAGGGGCGCATCTTGGCCGCCAGTTCCTGGGCCAGTTGCGCCGCCCGCGCCTCCGCGGCGAAGAGCTGGGAGCTCCTCGGCCCGCTCGACGCGGACTCCGCGCACGCGCGAAAAGCGCTTAGAAAACTCTGATTTTCCGCTTTGAGCCACGTGTTTGGTTTCTCTTTGGGCTGCTCCGCGCTAAGCCCATCAATCCGAGGATCACATCTGTCCGCGCTTTGGCACTCTGCTCTTCTAGCAGCCCTTGCAAGCGCTGATGACGCTGCAAGGCACTTGCCACCGGGCCTTGCCCTCGCACCTCCTGGCACGTGTGCCGATTTTCCCTGCAAACGTTTTTCTTCATCACTCAAAAAAAAACATCTCCACACACCCACACAGACCCACCCACCCACCAATCCACCCACCCACCCACCCACCCACCCACCCACCACCACACACACCCACACACCCACCCACACACCCACCCACCCACCCACACACACACACACACCACACAGTCAATGCCCAAAGGAGACCCACCTATTGAAAACAACAACTCCGGCATCGTTGGCAGAACAACCTTGGGCCCGCGCAGCCCAATCAAGCGCACTGCGACCATCACCATCCAAGGCACACGCCTCGGCCTCGTCAAGGCTGCTTTGACAGGAGGCATGGTTGTGATGGGCATGGCTCCAAAGATTTGAGACCAATAAATGGCTATAAAACCACAAACTATTGCACCAAGCTTGTCAGCAAATGCTACTTGATCATCGCCAATGCCGATCTGTGCAATGAAAATGCTCTCGCTGCCTTCCCGGCCAGTAAAGCTTCAACAACACCTCGGGCAGAAATTCGCGCACGTCAAGAGCAAGTTGCAAAATCGCCCGAGGAACACACAAGACGTTGTTCCAGAAAACTGAATCCCTGCCAAGCTGCTCAAATGGCCAAAGCCAGCTGCGATGTGCAGCGCCGTCCACCCGCCTGGAACCCCAAGGAACAACACAAAAAAAATAGCCGAAAGAGTGCCCGACTGGCAAGGGACGCACGCAAATCTAAGCAAACAAACATATTAAAAACGTCGGACGCAGCAGCATCTCTCAGAACATTTGCCCTTGTTCCGCGATAACATTGCTTCCGCGCGTGACATCGACACCTACGATCCTAGCAAGTTGTCAACACGTTCGTGCGTTCAGCAGGTGTCGTCGTGGGATGCCTGATGATGCTTATGTCCAACAAATTGCGACGATCGAACAAACTCGGTAGACGGCGGGCACGAAAGTTGGCGTGGACATTCCTAGTGGCACGGGACCCCATGCCAGGATGGTCTCGTGGGCACCTTGCTATCCGGCTCCACCTGCCCTGCGGCAGTGCTCCCAAGGCGATGAGACCGGCATGACTGCCAGCGAGGTTGAGGAAGCAGTGGAAAAGGCGCCACATGCCGCTGGCACAGGAGGGGCTGCGTCGGTGCTGAGGTAAGGGGGGTCCTCAGCTCCCAGGACCAAGCCGCTCGGTTTGCAAATGAGGCCGCGAGCGGGCCGCAGCGCCAACCAGTTCTTGGCTGTATGCGCCCCGACTGCTGGGCGCTTGGAGCCCCCGAAGCTGCGGCGAAATAGCATGGGGTACTGCTGTTGAGGTGTGGTCCAAAGCGCGTGCAGAAGGCCCGTTGGCGACCACCGCCAGAGTCACATGTAACACGCGGCTTGCTGACATGAACCTCCAAGTCGAGCGGGTAGACGGCAGCCGGCTGGAGGTTGTTGCAAACGGCTTGCCTTTGTGGGGGGGTCAGCAGCTCGCGGTTGACACCACCCTTGTGTCGCCATTGACCAGCCAGGGTCAGCCTTGCCGGAGGGGTGGCCGTGTTGCTGGAGCTGCCTTGGCCAACGCTCGCCGCCGCAAGGAGCGGACGTACCCCGAGCTCCTTCGCTCCGCCAGATGCCGCTTGGTCGTGCTCGCAATCGAGGTCGGCGGCGGTTGGAGTGACGAAGCCGCCTCTTTTGTGCGCTCACTTGCGCGTGCCAAGGCGCGCGAGGCCCCCGCCAGGCTCCGGACCAGCTTGCGATCCGTGCTTGTCGCGCGCTGGTCCGCGCTCTTGGCGCATGCCGCGATGTCCGCCTTTGCCGTCTCTTTGACGGGCATGCCGGTCGGGGCGCAGCATTGCAATCTTGATGGCAGTTTGCCGCCTCTTGGCGAGCTGCTTGCAGACAGCGGTGCCGGGCCCCCTTCCGCCAGCCGATGCCCGGCCCGCTGAGGCCGGGGGCCGCCGTGCACGTGAGGAGCTAGCCTCCATAAAAACAGCTGCCGAGACCCGTTGTGCCCGGGAGCATCCCCTAAGGGGGGGAGAGCCAGGTGATGGAAAATGGCGCGGGCAAAAAAACAAGTTGGGGGGATCGGCGCCAGGCTGCAGGAGCGCCTCGAGGGTGTGGCACACCCTGCCTCGGCCCGCGCAAGCAAGAGGGCAGCGCAACTTCGGGCCACAAGGGACACAGCACTGCGCAAGCCGAGCCCAACCGAGCCCACCGCCGTCGAGGCAAAGGGGCCGCACTAAGGATATTGCCTCACGACAGGCCGCCGAACATCTGAAGCCCTAATGGCGCCCTTGGCGCAACTGGAGGGCAGCAAGGAGGCGTTCGGCAAGGTCCATTCAAGCCCAGTAGAAGTTGTCACAGGCTGTGCCGAATCCCACCGGCTGCCCAAATCCCACCAGCACGGCCGTTTGCTAAAACTCGGAGTCCAAATATTACCAGCCGCCCCGTCCGCGCCCCATGAACGCTCCCATTGTAGACCGAGAACCCATCACATCAGAGATGCTTGGGAAAAAAGAAAAGCGCTCTGAGAGACGAATTGAACGGGAGCTTTGGCTCTGCTAACGACACGGGCAAACAGGTTCAGACCTGATAGAAGCCACGGACCCGCGTGCAGATGACTTGCCCAAAGCTACCGTTGCGTGCGTGCTTGCCTATTCGTCCATGCGTCTCTCTTTGCACCTATTCATCTATCTATCTGTCTATTTGTTTGTCATCTAGTCAGTTCTGACCCAACCTAGTCTATATATTGTAAAATCTATCTAGTCTGTTTATCTATTCGTCTGTTCTTTCAAGCCCGTCAGGTCCGTCGGCCCTGTCAGTCCCGTCAGGCCGCGTGCAGATGACTTGCCCAAAGCTACCGTTGTATGCGTGTATCCCCTGCCTAACCCAATCTATATAATCTAGTCCTATCCATATCTCTTCCCTCTCCATCTATCCATCCATCTTTCTATCTATCTGTCTACATTTCTCCTAACTATGTAAATCTCTATCTAATTGTTCAGTGTGGGCGAAAAACATGCCCGCACTTGCCGCTGCGCCGTCTGCGCCTAACGACATTTGCGCCGTTTGCGCCGTCTGCGCCGTTTGCGCCGTCTATGCCGCCTGGGCCATCGGCGCTGTTGGCACTGTCTCCGCCATCTGTGCCATCTACGCTCTCTGCGCCGCCTGCACCATCTGCACCGTCTGCGCCCTCTGCGCTGTCAACAAGAGCATAGGCAACTGTAGGGAGCTAACGGGTATGAAAACCTTGCTGCGAGCGCAACAAAATAGCGGGCATACAGTTCCCGTGCGCCCACAGCAGGCCAATGCAATGAGCACGAGGGTTGTTACCCCTCCTCCACAAGAGTAGTGCGTCAACGGCGGAAAATCATTCAGATTCTGGCCAGCCCGCCCAGAATTTGCACGCTTAAACGTTGTGCCCAGCTGCAAACTTGGTGTTTTAGACGCCCTACAACATTTCGTGACAAGCGCTGAACTTTCGCAAGGTCGCGAAAATTCCGTGGCAGGCACAGCACTTTTCGTAGATAAACAAGTAGATAGATAGCTAGGTAGATGGAGAGCGAGAATAACAACAAGCTCGATCCATCCATCTAACCTATCCCTCTCTATTTCTCACTTGTTTTTCCACTGACTTTCTTTCTTTCTTTCTTTCTTTCTTTCTTTCTTTCTTTCTGTCTCTGTCTTTCTATCTTCTCTATCTACTTATGCATCTGTCTATGTCTACCTCTCGCCCTCTCTCTCTCTCTCTCTCTCTCTGTGTCTAGACATCTATCTACGGCTTTTGGCTATTGCTTACACCCTCGTCCTGCCAAAAAAATGCTGATGTTTGGTGTATCTATCGCTATCTACCTATCGATCTACCTATCTATCTCTCCCTCTCTCTACCTTGTATCTATCTTTCTGCCTAGTTTTCTTTCTTTTTTTTTGCGCGCACCTTTTTGCGTCTGCCCACGCGGTGAAACTGGGACCGGCGCCGAAGGAGGCGAGACAAAGAAGGCAGCAAAGGCGAGAAGAACGCCATACGACTACCCTCGCAGGGGCAGGCGGCTGGGAAGAGGCGCGTCCCCGAGGCCGAGGACGTCGCCGAGGTCCGGCGCCGCATCCGCAGCAGGCTGCCACAGGAGGTTGAGCCTGAAGCCGATGCTGCGCAGGAGTTTGGACACCCTGTTGAAGTGCACCACGCTCGCAGTTGACCCGAATGGCAATACCAGTCCCTCGAAACACTGCACGACGTTCGTCCCGGGCCTCTTGCAGCTATGGGTTTGTGCTGCAGCCTCCCGCGCGCGCGGCACTCCCGTGATCGGATTGCGGAGGTGCCAGTTTTAGCATTTCCGCGCGCCACTACGGGTTTGTGCTGCAGCCCCCGCGCATGCGGAGGGCCAGTGTTAGCATCTCCGCGCCTCCGCAGCTCTGGGTTTGTGCTGCAGCCTCCCGCGCGCGCGGCACTCCCGTGGCCTGCGCTCCCGCAGTCGAGATTCCGCTACAGCTGCAGCCTCCCGCCCGTGATCGGATTGCGTTACAACAATGGCCGCTTTATGAAGGCCAGGCCAATGGCCGTTTTTTCAACAAGAAGCGGCCAAGTACCAGATAGATCTCTAGATCCGGGCTGCCGATGGCCGATTTCATATTGTCCCATGCAAGCAGTTTATCAGCGGCCAGGCCGAGCTAAAGCTGATGGCCGTTTTATCAAGGTTGATGGCCGTTTTATCAAGGACTAGCTAAAGACGGCCGCTTTGTCAAGGCCAATGGCCGTTTTATCGCAGCCAATGACCGTTTTATCAAGGCGTTATAAAGGAGGACTCAGACGCTCAGCCCCCCTTAGACCAGAGGGTTTAGGGTTATTCTCTTTGGAGCAAGCCTGACGCTTGCGCGCCACGACAGTGGCTCCATGCGCGCGCCCGCCTCACCGGCGGGTGCCATGCGCGTCGCCTCGTCCCGCTCACCGCGGGTCTGCTCGGCTCCCGCCGCCAGCGAAGCTGCGCGTCGTAGCGCAGGCTTGTCCTGTCGTCAGGCGAGGTGCTGGAAGCGCCACTGTGAGCTCTAGTGACAATTGGCAACCTTTGCTGACGGTTTTGGACCTGGCCTCCGCGTACAAGCAGTTTGCTATTCATCCGTCTTGCAGGAAATACTCGATTGTGGCTTTGGCGGGCGAGAGCCAAGCGCCGCCCAGCAGGGTGGACACCACGGCGCGCTGGAGAGCTACGCCGAGGAGGCCCCACCACCGGCGCTGCCACGCAACGGCAGCAGAGCGGCGCAGTGCCGCAGGGGCGCGGAGCGACCGGACGCGCACCAAGCGGCGAACAAGGTCGAACGCCTCGGAACCAAAGCGCCCGCCGACTTCACAGGCGAGGACGACGAGCCGCTGTGGGCCAGGGCCAGCAAGCTCAGGGTAGCGCGTTTCCTTGCGCCGGCGCGCGCCTGCGAGCACGGCACCATCGTGCTCAGCAGCGCGTGGCTGCGGGCGGCCATTCCGGCGCAGAGGCGAAACCAGCGTGACATCGCAGCAAAGGCGAGTGGCGCCATATAGGACGAAGTCCAGGCGCCGGCGATCATCCGCGGCGACCCCAGAAACGGTCGTGTGCGCCAGCCACTGCTGCGGCACGACACGAGCCTCCGGGCCCAGGGCCTCGCGCGCGACGCGAACCCAAGCCTGCTCGATTAAGGGGGCGCAGCGAGCGAGAAGACCCCGCTGCGAGGACACGCTGCGGCATGGTCGCCAAGGGCGTCGAGCGCCCCCCCACAGCCCGGCATCCCGGCACCTCCGCACATCCCATGCGTGAGTGGCAACGGCAGGCGAAGGCGCCGGCGCAAGGCGACATGCATGTGGGCTGGAGGAAGGGTGGTGCCGGCGTCAGTGGGGACGGCAGTGAGCCAAGCCCCTGCTTGCGCCCGGTCGGACGGCGACATGACAGGCAACAACTCGCGCTCGCGATAGTAGGTGTGAAGAACACGAGACGCGCGAAGCTGCCAACCATGTGGCCAATCACCAGGGTCGCTGTCGGGGGAAGCAGGCGGCGCAGCACGCGCCAACACAACATGCCAAGACGGGCATGCATCCCAGCCGCGGAGGCGCAGCAAGTCGCCGCACGCGGCTGCCTCGCGGAGGCAGGGTGCGGCCGCCTCATCCCCCACCATCAGCTCGCGCACGCAGCGCTCAGCAGCCTCGGGCCGGCGTTGTGCCATGACGGGAAGGCAGTCCGCCCATGCGCCCCAGTAAGCTGATGGGGCCGTGCGCTCCGCACACAGCAAGCCAAGGCCACCCATGCGCGTAGGGAGGAAGGCGCAGGCGCGGGCGTGAGGCCAATCCGCCCCGGGACTCGCAAGGAGGGTTTGCAGTGTGTCCCACGTGGCGTGGTCGTGGGCCGCAGCATAAGCCGCCGACTGAGAAGGCGGAAGCGTGCGGAGGAGGTGCTGCGCACGCGGCGCGGCGCAGAACAAGAGCAAAAGCCACGCGGACTGGAGATCAGGAAGCTGCGGGAGTTCAGCAAGCAGGCGCCGTTGGTCAGCGAGCCGCTCACCAGACCATCTCTCGACGAACTCCGGGCTGCCGATGGGCACGCCCAAAGCGACGAAGCCACGCTCGGGCGCCGGTTTGTCGCCACGCCAAACCTCTGGCCCCAGCTCGGCAATGCCGGGGGGAGGGGGGCCTCCGGCGCGGCTATAACACCCGGGTCTTACCAAGGTTCGAGGAGACCCCAGCATACTCCTCAACTGCGCCTGTGACAGCATCGATGCTGTCACGTGCACGACTGGCCGTCGTGAACACGTACAGATCATCCAGGAAGGCCGCAAGGCGGTCGCCAGAACGCAGGCCTTGCGAAGCAGCAGCTAGGCCGTCGTGCTGTGCAAGGCATAGAGCGCCGGGGCCAACGGGTCCCCCTGCTCACAGCCCTCCCCCTGGAGGATTCAGTGGCAAACGCCTTGGCTGTCCCACCACAGGTAAACAGACTGCCTGGCGTAGAAGCCACGCACAAACGGCAACAGTGCCGGCGCAACCTCCTCGAGCTTGCGGAGGAAAGCGGCGCGCGACACACAGTCGTACGCGCTGCGACCGTCAAGCGAGACGACGGTCGCTTCCGGGTCAAGCTCCACTGCAACCCGCAGCATGGAGGCAAGGCAGTCAGTGCCAGCGCGCGCCTGCAACGCAAATTGGAAGGGGCGCGTAGCCTCATCGAAGCGGGCCGCATACCTTCGGGCCAAGGATCGAGCGACCAGGCGCCGTCGCCAGTAGCAATGCCCCTCGTGCCCCCGCCGGGCTTCTGAAGCGCCGTGAGGCGGGCCAAGGCCAAGGCCGACAAGGCCTCCTCCGGAACATCCCCGTTGGCGAGCAACGTGGCAACCTCGGC
The DNA here is from genome assembly GCA_963377175.1 of Effrenium voratum. NCBI lineage: Eukaryota > Dinophyceae > Suessiales > Symbiodiniaceae > Effrenium > Effrenium voratum. The sequence continues at coordinate 131,461 of CAUJNA010000194.1, read as the reverse complement.
AAACTGGGCGAGGGCCTCCTCGTCAGCGAGGAGTAGCTTGTAGTGCTCAGGGGTGGCTCCGGACAGGCCTGCCGCGGCACCCGTCTTAGCCGTCCGCAACGAATCAGCGACAGCAGCAGCGGACAAGTGGACGCGCGGGACAGAGGCCAGCGCCGCCGGTAAGGGCCGAAGTGGCTCCGGCGGTCGGCGCGCGGGATCCTGCAAGGCGGCGAGGGTGGCCTCGTTGCCCGGCGCCAGAGCGGCGGCCGTGAGCGTTTGGCGGGCCCGAGACAAATCTCCGCGCTTGACCTGGGCGCAGGCGCGCTCGCGCCTGGCCTCGTCCGTAAGGGCAAGCGTGGTGGGCGGTCCAGGCCGGGAAGCCACTGCCGCGTCATACAGCGCGGACCATCGCCCCGCGTGGAAGTCCTCCAGGCGCTGAAGAAGCGCAGCCTTACCAACTCCACCGTTGGCCGCAACCCCGCGCGTGAACAGCAAACGCGGGAGCAAAAGGAACAATTTCCACGCGCGCTCCCGCGTGCTGCCCCCGGCTGGAGAGGGGGAGAGCAAAGCACGGAGTGCGAACGACCACGCGCGGCGGGCTCCAGCATGCATGAAATACGGCACGCTTTGGAGCGTAGAGACTGGCGCGGAAAAGGCGGCAACCAGATCGACCGAGTCAAGCCAAACCCAGGCCGCGCGTGGGACCCGTGCCACAACACTGGCAGCACGCTGCGCAACCCGTAGGGGAGCACTGTCACTGCTGGACGCAGCGTCGGGCAGCAGCGCAGGTGGGGCGCCGGCTTCGTCCAGCGAGCCAGACGCCATGTCGCTGCTGCCGCCGTGCGGACGACCCGAATCCCCATCCGCCCGGCCGGGCCCAGCGCGGGCTTCGGCAGACGAGGCACGCCGTCGACGACGTCTGCGCCGAGGGGCGGCGGTCGTCAAGCACGCGCCGTCATCGCGCGGGGCTGGGGCAGCAGCAGCAGGCGGGAAACGCCGAAACGCCTCGGAGCGCCCGTCTAGCGAGGACGCAAGCGACAGGCCGCCGAACACTTGAAGGCACGCTTCCTGGCCAGGAGCAGGTATGTATCCGTCAGGGAGGGCCAGCACATTCGTGACCCAAGGGAGGTGGACCATGGCGCCCGACGGCAGCACGGACACAGCCTGCTGCAGCCGTACAGCGAGCAAGGCGGCGGACTCCGCTTCTGGCGCCACCTCGTGGGCGGCAAGGAGAGCGGGGCGAGTTGCGGGCGCCGAAGCAAGCTCGTGACGAGCTGCGTCCCACCAAGAGGCCGCCCGGCTGTCGGCCCTCCACTGGGCGAGGGCGTCGGGAGACAGGCGACCAGCAGCCGCGTGCAACAGGGGCACATACAGCCAGGAATTGGTTGGCCCCACGGCCTCGCGAGGCGGGCCCGCTCGCAGCCAGGCGGCTCCGGCCTCATTGGGAAGCCCAGCGTCCGGCACCGCAGGGCCGGGCGCGCGTTCCGGCGGCCCCCTTGCATCACGGTCCCCAGGTTCAAAGTCGGATGCGTGCACGTGCGCTGGCCGGACCGGCGGCATGTCAACGTCGGAAAGCATGGACAGGCCCATGTCCAAAGGCGGAGGCGACGCCGAGCTTGCAAGAGGACACCCACAGGTTAGGCGCCCGGTGCCAGCAGCAGCGTCATGTTCCCAGAGCCGCATGCGGCCACACGCGGGGCACGCTGCTCCGGCCTCCGCAGGCACATGCACATCTTCGCTGTGTGTGACGCCCGCGCAGCGCGGACATGCCCAGGCACCCTGCCAAGCAGCTATGCCGCGCTCATGGCGCCGAGGGATTGGCGACCAAGCCGCGGCCCTGTGCGCCAGCTCGAGGAACTGCGCGTCGCTTTGCCCAGGGTCCGGCCGCACGGCGGCCAACCTGCGACAGCAGTTGACTACAACATGCACCGGTTCAGGCGGCTCTGGGGCATCCTGGCCGGTGAAGGTGCGGACGGTGTAGTCCTGAACGCTAGATTGCGCAGCGCGCTGGTCCGGCAGACGGGGCGGCGGGTGAAGGGCCTCCTCGCGGCACCAAGCCGTCAGCTGGTCGTCATGTTCCGGGGCCCACCCGTCCACGGCGCAGACTGGGCACGCGCCGTGATGACACAGAGGGCAAGCAACATCACGAGGACGGCGCGCTTGAACGCGCAACTGCGCGAGACAGCCAAGGTGAAGGACATGCCGCGGGCAGACGGGCAAAGGCACGGGGCGCAATGCACCGAGACTGTTCGGGAGGAGGGGCTGAAGGCAGACACAGCAGCGGATGAGCCTCATCCAGCACCTGCTCGCCCAGGCCCGAAGAAAGGCGAGGTGGCCACAGGGACGTGTGCCGGGGTTGGCGGCGCCGAGGTGGAGAACACAGTACGTGGGCGCCCCACGGCGAGCGCCTCAGCGCGGGCCTGCCGCGCCCGGACCGCGCGTCCTGCGCGAGGGCGCCGGCGCCCGGCGAGGAGCCGGGCGGGCACGGGAGCGAGAGCGCTCCCGGGCGGCAGCCGGCACCGGCGAACCGGAGGAGGAAGCGGAGCGCGGCCCGGCGGCCGGTGGCGCCGGCGAACCGGACGGAGAGGTGGAGGAAGGAGAGGGCGAAGCACCCGCACCCGCTACACGCCGAGGTGGCGACGCGGGGCTGGCACGGTAGCGCCAACGGTCCGAGCCGGTAGAAAGAGACCGGCTCGGGGAGGCAGACCGAGCAGCCTCTGGCGAAAACGTGCCGAAGGAGGCAGCCGCGGCCAGCGACAGCACCAGAAAACCTTCTTCCTGGTAGCGTGCGGCGGGGACGCACACGTCCCCAACCCGAAAGACGCCGGGTTCCATGCACCTACCTAGCGCGCCCGGGACAGGACCCTAGGTCCGTGGCAAGAGGGAAACAAGCCCCACGCGAAAACGCCCCCACAAACAAAACACCAACCCCAAACAAGAAGAACAAGAGGGGGCCCCACAACCACAGACAAACACCGTGCCCCCAAGCCACGGCCTCTCCATCATTCTATCCATCCACCTACCGACCCCCTCTACCTATCTATTTATCAATCTACATCATCTCTCTCATCCACTTTCCTCATTTGTCTCTCAACCCCCGCGACTGCTCGCGTGGACACACCAAATTGGAATGGCGCGGAAGCTTCCTGGAGGGTAGTAACAAAGTGCTGCGCGAGGGAACGGGCATCCCTCGAACCCGGCCGTTGGGCTTCAGAAGGGCCAAGATGTGGCCGAGGCCGAAAGCTGCGGCTTGCGCCCGCACCAGTTGGCTGGTGCGATTGTTTTGTTTGTTTGTTTTTTTCTCCGTGCGGCGCGCGAGGGTGAGACGAGCAGTGAAACGGCTGAGTGAAACGACGAGCAGGGCGCCCCGCCGACACGCCCTCACAAGCGAAGGGGCCCGCGGAGAGAGAGGCTGCTGGGGGCGCTGGGCTCTGCCAGGCAGAGGACATCCGCGAGCAACGGCCCTTCCAAGCAGGCAAAGGCGGCGACATCCAGCGGCCGAGCACGGTGCTGCAAACCGCGCGCTGCACCGCAACGGCCAGAAGACTCCAGCCGGCGCGGGCGACCCGCCGCACCGCGGGTGGAGCCCGCCTGGCGCGCACGCGGGCAAGCTGTCGGACAAAGGCCGCGGCAGCAGCACGCCAACGGCCACCAACCTCAGCCGCGAGGACGACCAAGCGCTGCGGGCCAGCTCGGGGTACCGCGTGCGCTTCCGCCGCTCAGCTGTGGACAGCGCGAGGCCATGCCATCGCGATCCGCCGCGCTGGCGTGTGGCCGGCCATCACTGCGGACAGGGCTGACGAGCGTGGCATCGCAGCACAGGGCTTCTCCCCGCCCCGTGGCCCCGTAGACGACCAAGTCAAAAGCCGGCGAAGGTCGTCGGGTGACACCCCAGGCGCAGTGGTCCGGGACAGCCGCTGCTGTGGCACGACGCGGCCTTCTGGGCCGACAGCCTCGCGCGCAACTCGCACCCACGCTTGCTCAACGGCCAGACTCTGGGGTCGCAGAAGCGCTCGCGAAGCTGGCGCGAGCATTAGCTCCGATTAGCTCGTGCTCCCTGTAATACAGGTTCAGTGCGGAAGCAGCGTGCCTTTGCCAACCTCGCGGCAGGTCGCTTGGCTCTGTAATCTCGGAATCGCGCGGCAGATCAGGCGCGGCCAAAAGGGCGGGCCAAGCAGGCCGGGCCTCCCAGCCGGCAGCCTCTAAACTGCGCGCCGCAGCTGCAGCCTCGCGCAATTCCTCTTCGAAAAGCTGCTCACGTACGCACCGCGCAGCAACATCCGGCCGGCGCTGATGCAGGACAGGCAAGGCATCAGCCCAGGCCGCCCAATATGCCGCCGGTCGCAAATGGTATGCGCTGGACAAGCCAAGGCCGCCGAGCCGTGCGGGGAGGAAGGTCGGTTGGCATGACCCCCAGAAGCTGCTGCAGGGTGCGCCAGATGGCGGCATCGTGGTCCCTGGCGTAACCTGCCGACAGCGAAGGGGGCACGGTCCGTATCAAGTGACTCGCCCGGGGGCTCGCGCATTGCAGCAACAAAAGCCAGCTGCTCTGCAGGTCGGGCAACTCTGCGATGTCGTCGAGCAACCGTTGCGCCTCCCCAAGGCGGGCCTCCGCCGCTGCAGCGACGAACTCATGCGTGCCGATTGGGGCGCCTAATGCCAGGAAGCCGCGCTCGGCCGGCGGCTTGTCGCCACGCCACACGTCGGGTCCGAGCTCGGCGATGCCAGGCGGCGGCGGGCCTGGAGTCGCACTGTAAAACCGTGTTTTCCCCAAATTGGCGCTAACCCCTGCTGCTCCTCGACGGCAATCTGCTGCCACCGGCTGGCGGCCATTCCCGGAAGTGGCGGGGAGGACATGGAGTTTGTTAAGTTGCTACAAAAAGATATGCCGTGGTCGCCTGTCCCCATTCGCCGTCGGCGCACGCAGCGCAGACGGCCCCAGGGTTGCGCGGCTTGCCACGCCGAGCCCGCGGCCGCGGCGGCTCCCCACGGGTCGGGCGTGGCGGTTGCGCAAGATGAGGGCGCACAGTCCGACGACTCCATTGTGCGCTCTCGTGCTCTCACTCCGCCGCCGCCGGCAGCAAGTCCGACAGCGATTCCTTGCTCGGGCCGACGGCAAGGCCTGCGGGACCTTCGGTGCGACCTTGCGCAGCATCCCGCGGCAGGCGTGGAAGCTGTTCCTGCTGACGCCCCGCCTGCTGTTTGCGCGCTGCGCGGATACAGGGGCAGTGGGAAAGGCAAGCTTGCAACAAAGAGCCTCCGACCGGTGGAACTCGTTGCTCGCAGGTGCGCCGGGGCGAGCTTTCCCGCGCCCGTCAGACTCTGACCGCCACGGAGCTCGCCCCTGGCAATACGGGTCCTGCGCGCCGGCCGCCTGAGCTGCGCAGGCCCGTCCCGGAGGATGTCTTGGAGTTCCAGCCCAGGGCGCCCATCCGCTTGACAACGAAAGATGTCGGGGATGCCTTGAGAAGCACTCGCCGTCGCGCCGCGGCAGGCATCAGCGGAACCACCGCGAAAGCCAGCCTCGAGCTTCTCACGCAGGCGTCTTGTCTCCCGAGTGCTGGCGCGACGGTTTGCGTCGCTTTTCGACGAGGCCACCCGCCCGTTTCAGTACGCGCAGGCTGATCTGCAAGAGGGGGAAGTTCTCGCGGCTTTTCTGGATGATCTTTACATCTGGACCCAGCCTGAACGTGCCCGCATCGTGCTCGACAGCACCACCCGGCACGTCGCGTGCAGTGGCGGGGCCGGCTCCGGGGCATCATTAGCCGTGAACGTCCGTGTTGTGTAGTACGCCACGATGCCCTGCGCGGTCGAAAAAGCTTCCAGCCGCTGGGGAAAGTTGACTGCGTCTTCCGCGCACAGGGGATCCTTGCACCTAAAACAACGTCATGAGCCAGGCTACAACATACGACATAAGCGCGGTCCCCTCTGTTTGCATGAGGCAGGCATTCCTTTGTAGCAACGGGCTTTGGGGACCTTAGGTGTGCGCAACTTGAATTAGTCGCCACTCGAGCAAAATCAACACCGCACCCTTGCGGAAAAAAACAGCAGCAACCAAGGCACCAGGAGCTAAGTCCTGCGTCAACACCAAAAGGACCCCAAGAACAGTAAGACCTTGTTCTGCATCGGGCAAACGCCCAGCTCCAACCCAGCAGGGCAAGTCCGGTGACCAAGATCCCGGGGCACTTGGCTTGCTGCGTTCCACACTCGCTCCTTCCCCTCGTTGAGGGCAGGACTACATTTTGGCTCAAGGTGGCCATTTTGGATCAAGTCGGCTGGCTCCCCCTCGTTTTCGCGCGTCCTTTCGCGTGTTTCTGGTGCAAGTCACGGATGGTGACGACAAGTCCACGCTGACGAGCGGCGAGACGCCTGCAACGGATGTAGGATTTGGTGCTCCAGCCGAAATACCAGCAAAGCACCGATTTTTTTTTTGCGGAGTTCCTGCTGGAGCTCCTGCAAGGCCCAAACCAAGAGCGAAAAACGCAGGGGTCCCTTTGTTGGCCTCCCGCCTGCTCGACGAGGTGGAATCGACTCCTACCTACCGAGCAGCTTTAACCGTGGTGCCTGGGGTCCCCTGGGCCGGGCTGTCGGGGGAGACGGAACATGCGGCGGACAAAAGCGCGGGAGGAAAAAAAAGAGAGAAAAAAAAAATGTTTTGCACAAACGGAGTGCACCGGCGTGCCCAGCACGGCGAACGCTTGGCGGTCTGGAGCGCACGCCCAGTTGCCTGCCCAAGCAGCGGCGCGTGCGTCGGGGGGAAGCGTGAGCAGCAGCGAGCTGGGTTCCTCTGGGGACGCGCTGGGTGTTGCCCGAGGGCACGCAGAGCCGGCACGAGCGGGTCGCCCTGCTCGCCCCCTGCGGCCTGCGAAATGTCGTGCGCAACCGCGCCCTCATCGCTTTCGTAGAACTGAGATGTGGTCAAACAACCCGACCCCATTGACACTGGAACGGCGCGCAAGCCGCTTGGAAGGCGCCTGCGTGTTGCACAAGTGTCGACACGACGCGCCGGAACGTGTCGCTTATGACCAGGCCACGGGCTCGGCTGTCGGGCTTCTGCAGCCACCATCCGGCCCAAGCCCACGCCCGCGATCTCCGGCGGTGGCACCACGGCAGTCGCGAGCTTTTCCGCAGCGCAGAACGAGGGCCTCGTCGTCGACAAGGACGCGAAGCGCCGCTGCGGTACACCCAGCGGGCCCGGCCGCCGCGTGCCGGCTGTCACACACGTTCTGCAGAAAGCGCTTCCGGCACAAGGCGAGTGGGGCGGGCAGGTTGTGGCGCAGGTTTTCCGGCAGCGGCACCTGTCATTGCTGAGGGCGACGGTCTGGGTCACGCAAGGCTCGAAGTTTGTCTTGCGTCGCGGGCGCCATGGGCGACGCGGTGAGCGCAGCGCTAGCTGCCGAGAACTCGCCCAGATGGGCGAGCGCTGCCGCTCGTTCCGTGCGGCGCTGGCCGTCGTTGTTCGCCGAAGCGTGTCGGCGCAAGTCGGGACGCGGCTCGTCTGCCGCTGCCGCGGTCGCAGACTCCAACAAGCAACGGCACTGCCCGGCCGCCAGCACGGCCACGCGCCTATCCACGCCTTGCGCAGAAGGAGTTGCCGTGCCGCCCGGGCCTTTTATCGCCTGCTCTTGGATGAGACAGCAGGGCCCGGCTATCTCACACCACGTCATGCCAGCTCTCCAAAACCGAACGGCGGATCTGGGGCGAGTACAAGCGAGAAAAGCAACAACAGCGGCCTCGGCGCTCCAGCGATCCCGGCCTCCACCCGAACACAAAAGGCGGCAACGTCCCGCGTCGCGCAGTTCGGGGCATACGTTGTCCCGAGGGGGGGCCAGCTTGTCAGCTTCACTTGCGCGCGCCTGTCATTTAGCTCGGCACCTATTGGCGTGCAACCGTGCAGGTACCAGCAATTGCGAGACTGTGGAAAGCCGCTGCTGCAACCAGGAATGCATGGGATACTCACACAGCAGACTTGTAACATGTTTCTTGTCACGCGTGACATGTTCAACATGCGAGCTTGAGTTTATGTCAGTTTTATTCCATGATGTGTCCGTTTCACCAGCGGCACCTGTGTCCCCAAAGAAGGATGTGCACGCCGGCATGCAAGTCAACGCCAAAAGCCACACGGGTGGCGTCAGCTGCAACGCTGAGGCAAGTGCTCTCGATGACGCAGCAATGCCAAAGAGTCAGCGTTGACCGGCACCAACAAGGAAACAGCTCCACACGAGCATCGGCGAGCCAAGCCGCTCACTACCGGCGCGACACAAGTGAGGAGCATCGACTGGCAGCCTCTTGGGCAAGGCTTTTGCTTGTTGATACCCTGGCGCTTGGCTGCAGAGCTGCGAAAACCCTGCGGCAACGTTCCGGCAGCGCGATTGTTTGTGGCTGCGCTCCGTTCGAAGGGCTCTACATCGCGCGTGACGGATGCAAGCGAAGCCCCGTACCAATGATGTTGCCGTGAGTAGCAACACATGACAATGTGTACAACATAATATTCGCATTCGGATGCCGCAAACCAACAAACAGTGAAAGAAATGAGGGAGAATCAGGATTCAGATTCACCAGATTTAGGAGCACAGCAACAAAACCTGTGCATCATGGACCAAAGAGTCTTACGAACTGGACTGCAGCAACCTCACCACCATCCAAAATGGTCGCCGCACAAAGTCGCACAAGCTCCAGAACCCAAAGAATAAAAGACCAGGGGTCGGGATGTGCGAACCAGCACTGAGCACCCTCCCGTATGATCCTGCACAGGCCCTGTTGCTGCGGGAAGGCTTGCAACGCCACACTTACGTAGCTCCAGTGCCAGCGCACCGCGTCTCCTGGCCGGCAATGGTCAACACCAATCTCGCCGCCAGGTGTCAAGGATGTCCGCTGGCCTGGCTCACTGACCCCATCTGCTTGCCTTCACCTGATCGGCTCTGCCCTGCCTTCAGCGGCTATGCTGAGCCCACTGTCAGCTAAGCTGGGGAACCAGGAGCGCACGAGACAGGGAGGCACACAAAGAAATTATGATATCGCCGCACTTTCTCACGGTGTGCGACACGGTGAAGTTGTGGGCAACTAGGAACATTGCATGTGATGAACTTGAAACCCAAAACAAACATATGGTCAAGAAGATCTCCGAACCATTGTTCAAGCAAATCAGCTTGCGAGTCTAGCGGAACAAGGAAGAGACAACTGTTGAGCTGCAGCTGCGGTGACATCTTTTCCACTGCACATTGACTGTTCGACAAGATCATGTGAATTTCACTACGACTGAATATGTCAAATACATATGCTTGCTGCATCCGATTCCGCAAAACCGTTGGATAAGAGCCTAATCGAATATCGGAAAACGGAGGGTGTCAAGACTCCCTCGATGCGCTTGCTCAGCAGACCATTCGCACTGACGCCGAGCTGTGGATTCTGGCGGCAATCTTGCCTTGGGCATTGTTCGGGCGGGTGTGACTGGCGGCCTCGCTGCCAGCCGACGTAGGAAGACAACGCTTGGTGCAGTGCATGAGAAGCAGTGGGAACACAGAACACGTGCGCCAAAGCGTCGTGGAGAAGGAGCAAGCGAAGCAACGTCGCGGCGGCCAGGTGCAGTTTTTGTCGGTGCCGAGCGTGCCTGATATTGCAGCGGTGCCAACTTGAGCGCAACGATGAACCAACCCATCGGTCAAGCCGTCAATCGAGTCAGAATCAAAACTTGGTATTAAAATGGTCTACCCAGAACCATGTAAAGAAATAGACAGGCGGCTGCACCCAATGGTTGTGGCTCAATTGTTGAAACTTCGGCAGTGGCAGTGCCACATGCAGCCTTGTTGGTTCCTGCCCAGAGCCCTTTTCCAGTCATCCGGCATGTTCTTTGCACATGTTGGCATGCATTTATGTGAGAGTTGCTAAGCGGCTGGTACTGATCGCAACTCCAGGTGTGCTACTTCTCAGCAGCGCGTTGCATGAGAGAACTGTGTGCAATCATCCACACGTCACAAGGATAAGGTGTGCAACCTTGAGAATGACAAACACTTAAAAAAGAGGCGCTAAGCAGCATTCAGCTCCTTTGCTGGTCGAGTTTGCGACTGAGACATACTGGCCACCACAACAAAGAAACCACCGACCGCTTCTGCAATCTACCCTTCCAGCACCACCTTCCCAGTTGCATCCAATTTCATGATCCAAGCAGATTTCCCACCCCCCCACTACTCGCTTACACAAGTATTCTCGTCAAAACACACAGCTGAAGACCCAAAACCATGCAGCCGAGGTTAACGCCGGGCACACAGGCAGATTCGAAGCCTGCGCGGCCTCGCTCGTGCACCGCGGCCCTCTGTGCCACCAACTCCCGCACTGTGGCCACGTCTCCTTCGGCCAGCAACACGCTCGGCGTTGAGCGTATGGCAAGAACAGTCCAAATTGACTTGAAGCTAGGAGCCACAATGTTGGCAGACTCGGTCTGAGCATCTGGTTCGTTGAAGGCGCGACCGTCGCTAAGAAAGTATGACATGAGCATATTCGAGAACCGCCCAGTCTCCGATGTAGGCGGCCCGTTGGAGTTTGGTGAAAGCCATGGCTCCATGGCACTAGGTCAATGGCTGAACAAATGTCATCATGCTTTTGGTCCACAGATAAACCCAGACGTCATAAGCCCTTCTCTTGGTGTCACCGTTGGTGCACAAAGTTAATCTATGCATCAACAAATCACACTCACCTTCATTGGGTGAAAAGCACAAACCATTAGCATGTGGCAGCCGTGGAAGTGTGGATGCTGTGATTAATTTGCAGGATGTGTGTTCTGCAATGTGCAGGTGATCCTGACTTGAAGCTGCCAGCACAGACAAGGCATGGAAACCGTACGTTCCCTGAGTGCGCGGGAAAATGTATGCCTGTTTGAAACAATTTGTTCATAGAATAACTGTGCCTGTTCCACGAATGCACTTATGACTGTCCTTCAACAAGGAAATGAAGCATGAGACGCACCATACCGAAGATTGCACCGCGCCAGACAAAGCAACAAAATTCCAGGTTCCGCAGTACATCAGGCCCTGCAAAACCTTTCTTTTGCGCCAATCGCATCACGAGGGTCCGAGGGGGTGGCTGTTTGCCCTTGATCTTTCGCCTTGACGGCTTGCCTCAGGTCCTTTTCCCGTCCGCACGAAAATCGGGCGCGAAAATCATTACAAGCTACGGCTGCCGCGGCCTATTGAGCTGCACAGTAAAGCGCGCATCAAAGCTGGCACGCTCCCAGTGTTCAGGCTGGGAGCGCAGCCTATTGAGCACAGCCTTTTGAAGACGCTGGCGATGCTCTTTGACCTCTGGGACCAGGGACGCAAGCGGGCAAAGCTCTGTCGCGCCCCGATCACTGCCACGGCCAGGGGCTGTCCTGTGAGGCGGTGCAGCATGCCAAATCAAAGCTGGTCACCAAACAGGATACCGAGCGGCAAAGGGGGAAGCCACTAAGTAGTTTGATGATGTTGCAACATAGAGAATGCTCCTAAGGATGTTTGCAGCGCTCCTTGGCTTTCTGCTGGCGCTTCTGCTTCTGGATCTGGAAGTCAATCCAAGTTGGCCTGAGACAATGGCAGCCGAAACAACCAATGTGGGCCCAAGAAGCCATGAGTGCCTCTTGACGAAGCGAGGAACACAAAGAAAAGGAACATGGCATTGACATGAGCTTGTGGCAAATTAGGAACTCTCAAACGACTCAAAATTGATATTTTGTTGATTCCCTTTGAAAGCCTTCACAAGGGGGCTCAGACACACCTACAAGCTTTAATTCTGTGCTGCAACCTCGTAAGGCAGCATTCTGCAACTTCCCCTTGTCCAAGTTCCATTTTCCAAGAAGCCGGAGAGTTGCTTGCTGTTCGAAATCTGCTCGCACCAGTCAGCTCATTGCTCCAACTGTTGCTGAGAATGGTTCGCCCCCAAACTCCGGTCATTGCCATCCTTTGGCACAAGAGTCTTTGTTGCCCGTGTACCGGCGGCAACTTTTCACCAACATGGGGCACTGACGGAGGCAAAGTGCAACTTTGCCAAGCCGTTCGGAGCTGCTGGGCTCCCCGCAGGTTCATGTTCGCAGCCAAGGACATGGTGTTTGCGACAATGCCCAAGATCCCGATGATCATAACGGACACCAGGAACTCCGGCGTGACCTCGGAAGGCCCCACGCGTGTCCACGTGTCCTCTCAAGTCACAAGCCGGGCCGAGGTCCGGGCGCCATTCGTGGCCGGGTATACGGAAAGGTACAGCGCCAGTGCGCCCAGCATTGCCCCTGAGCCCAGAGGTGGCTTCAAGCCGCCACGTCTTGCAACACGCCTGGCACCACTGTGCCCTCCACCGTCTCCTCGCAGAGTCTCCATGATGCGCAAGGCACTTGTTGACATCCAAGGCAAATGGGTTGCACATATCCCATATTATTGGGACTGAAAGTACAACATCAAGTCTCACTCAATTTGGCCGAGCAGCTTGTGAGGTACAAATCCAGGGTAGAATCTAGAGGGAAGCCGCGAAGCCAGAGAGAGCCAAGGGCAGCCAAACCTTTTGGCTGCCTTACCCCACCCTGCCCCCCGCAAGCCGCAAGCGATTCGCGCACTTCGCCTCCTCGGGCTTCTCCCCCTGAGATTGCCAATACGGCCGCGCGACCTGCTCCTCGCACGCTGTCCGATGGCGGCAATGTTTCGGGTGACCCCCTTCAGTTCCAACTTAAAGCACAAAGAATGGGATCCTCCAAGACAGACATATCCCTGTGGCTTTCCCGAACAAAAGCACCAGTCCGTTGGTTTCCGGACCCGGGAGAGGGCACCTGCCTTGGATGCGAGGCCAGGCCTTCCAGGGCTCGTGCTGCCTGCCGGAAGCCACGTGCACAAGTCAAGCCCAGAACCCACATCCGCCCGAGTTTTTTTGCATTTTCAGGATCTCCATGTTGATTCCGCTGGCGAGCCTGCCAAAAAGGCCAGTGGCAGCCCAAGCAGCAGCAAGCCTTGCACGCGCGCCGGCACGGCCCGAGATGCATAACGAGGTTGATAGTGGTTCTACATGCTGCAAATATGCTTGGTGTGAAGGATCCACCAAATGTATACACCTGCCTGCCACACGTCGCAGTCGGCGCGCCATTAGCCCAGGTTGGCAGATCCAACAGGTGAACACCTCTCCCTTCGTCCAGAACATCCAGGAGTTGCTCAAAGTCTCCGAATCCGGCAGATGAGCCCATATGCCAAAGACCCTGCTTTGAGCTCCCACTACCTCGCGAATGCTCCAAGGTCAACCGGCCCCACGCGCAAGCTTTGTGTCCGTAACATGCTGACCTGAAACAGCTGTGGAAGGCCAGGCTGAGCGATTCGCTGGGCTGCCAACAAGGCCATCCTGGCCAAGCCATGACTCGCATCCACCCGGCACGCATTTTGTTTGATGTCAACCATTTTCGCTGTCCATGGCTGGAAAAATAGGCAGCGCAGCTGGCAGGGCCTCAGTGCAAGTGTCCAAGATCGGAAAGACGGGACTGTGGGAAGACTGCGGGAAGACCGCAAACCCGCTGGAACACCATGGGAAGACTACAACACTGCAGGAAGAATACCGGATGATGTCTTTCATACTATATAGTCCGTGCATAGTCTTCCTGGATCCCGGGTACTAATGCTGGGGCCGTTTTGGTAAGGTTCTAGACGTAAGCTGAAAGGGCAACAGCTTGTCCAACCACTCAAACGCTTCCAACTCATTTTGACACACTGCCAAACAGTCTCACGGTCCACGGGCAGGTCGCTTCCCGCCTGGCGCCCATTCTAGTGGAGGTCAAGCAACGCCTGGGAAGGTGCTCAAGAGAGCGTAATGTCTTTCCCTCAGTGGCTGTCTCTCAAAACTAGGGACTTATTTCGGAGCTGGCTTCAAAATGGAACCAAAATGATCCACATAGCTGTTTGATGGGGTCTAGCTCGCTTGCAATGCTGAACAGTCACCCTGCTTGAACACGGTCGAGAACAAGCCTTGCGCTAATGCCGCTACAA
>CAUJNA010000194.1:105000-112500 GCA_963377175.1 Effrenium voratum | reverse complement strand
GCGGGCATGACGTGAGGCAGGTCCTTCTTCAGGAAGTTTGTGGTCAGGCTCTCGAACAACTTCTCCTCAGGCCCATAGTAGGTGTAGGTGGAGCCAGTTCCGCCAACTGCCGAGATTCCTCCCTCCTTGGGCTTCTTGTGGATGATGCCAATGAGGGAATCCACAATCAAGTTGTAGCGCAGCTCACCTTCCACGATGCGTGGGCAGAAGCGCTGATCCACCAGCTGGCCGCCAGCTGCCTTGCCACCCTCCAGGTACTTGCCCACACCCTTGGAGGTCCATTCCCCGGACTTGTCGCTGCGGCCACTGACGCAGAATTCGATGAATTCTGCCACGGTGTGCTCCTCCTCGTGGTTGTCGTTGGCCTCCATCAAGGACAGCTTTTCACCGTCCTCGCAGGAGCGCTCGCCGTACTCCTTGCAGTAGTTCCCATCCTTCAACTTGATGATCCAAATGCCCTCGCCCGACGATCCCCGGTTCTGCTTGATCACCCGCGGCTGGAAGGCCATGGTCTTCTTGAAGCCCGTCACGAATTCCTCAGTCGAGTAATAGGCCAAGGTATCCTCCAGGCCAATGTTCATGGTGGCCACCTTGCAAAGTGCGTCCTTGGCACCCATCTTCTCCATCACATCAGGGGATGGCCAGATCTGGATGCCTGCCTTGCGCAAGGTCCGCATGCTGTCGTCAAACTTCTGCTGGTCGCCTCCGTCTGCCTTGATCTGTCCCGGGTTGCAGCGGACGATGATGAAGTTGAAGGCCTTGCATGAGGCCGTCGGCAAAGCTGTGCTCTTGGCAATCAGTGTCTGTTTGTTCTTTTGGGGGGGACTAAATATTAGTGAGCAGAACGGGGGCAAGAAAGAGGGTGAGGGCGAAGGCACTATTCATATCCGAAATACTGGAAATGAGAGGAGATTAGGAGAGACCAGGGAAGGATACTCGGAGAAAACTAACTACAGGAGGGAGGCAGAAAGACTGCCACGCAGACTAGAGAGAGACTGGAATACTACTAGAAGGAGGTGGGGGAGGGGTGGCACATATGATTCTCCCAATACTGGATATTGCATGTCAATAGCTTTGGGCCGGAAGGGGAAAGGGGAACGTATTGTTATTTCCAAGAAAATGGAAATGCAAGTTCAGAGTGGCACTACTCTTACGTCCCAAATAATCGAAAGACTGGAAGATTGCTACAGGAAAAGGTGGAGGAACAGAGGGACTATAGGAAGACTACGGGAAAACTACGGTGAGGGGTGAGGGGTGCCGATTACTGGTTCAAAAATAAAGGAAACTGCATTGTTATATTATGGAAATGGCTGTCAATCCTGCCTTGCACATGTCGAAGAAGGCATCATGCTCCTCGTGGGTGTAGTGGATCAGCTGGCAGCTCATGCCCGAAGTGATCATGCCATTGGCAAAGGGCACCGAGTCGTAGCGGTGCCCGTTGTTGCTCTTGTCCGAGCCCCCGTAGGGTTGTGAGCGCACGAAGATCTGGCACAAGGCGCCCTTGAACTTGGGCTCCTTGGGCTGCTCCATCAAACCCTTGTAGTCCTTGGCCACCACTTTCACCTCCGTCGATTGGAGGCTGTGCAAAAGGCTTGGCGGGGCTTGTCAGGAAAACCCGTGTTGGCTAACATCAAACAACTATCACAAGAAATGTTCATTCAAAGCGCATCGTGCATTCGCCCAACATCAAACCAAAGGCCTCGCGGAAAGCGAGGGCAAGCAAAAAGCACTGAGGCGGCGTGAGGTTTCGTTCGTAAGTAGACATATAGTGACTTACTGTAGCTAGTGAACCAGTTGGTCAACAGCTATTTAGGCGACCCCTATCCAAGTATCTATTGGTTTCTTAGCGGACCGTTTAGGTAGTCAGTTGGTTTGGCAGTTGGTTTGATAGTCGGCCAGCTAGTTAGTCATCCAGCAAGAATATTGGCCACTAGCTAGTCTTGCATTGTTGCGAAAAACCAAACCACGCACGTCACGCACTCACTACACATAAACCTCCAAAGTGTGCAAAGGTTCGTGTGAATGCAATGAAAAGCCAAAATAAGCTCGGGTGAAACCCCAACAGCACGAGGCACATTTGCGCGCACTCCTCGGAACCGGCCCCATACATCCCGAACCTCCGAACCGGAACCCTCCTCGGAACCGCCCCGGTGTGGGACATGTTGCCACACAGCAAACAACATGAGAAAGCAGCAAAACTGCTATCCAGAATTTCACACAGCTGGCGAGAACAATTCGGATTCCGCCCTTAAAGCTGCCTTGCCGGGAACCTATTGTGGGCGACGTGAGCAACCAAATGGGGCAAGCCTCCACCATTTTCCGGGGTCCCTCCCAGCGCCCCAGGGAAATTCAGAGTTGGAAGCTGCTCCAGGGCCCACATACATGCGCACATTGCTTTCTGGACCGGCCTTGCTGCAGTCCACAGGTCCCGGGCATGGCGTGGCTGCGGCTCCGGCGGTCACGGCCTCCTTGATCTTGCTGAGCTGATCCGCGGGCAGCTCCTTGAGAGCCGCTGCGATCTCCTCCACGTTCTTGGCCGCCACCTCCTTCTGCACCGCCTCGGTGGATGCGGCAGAGCCCATGGCGAAAGGAGTGGAAGGAAAGGAGCGGAGGGCGAGCGAAGTGTCAGGTATGTTGCTCTGAGACAAAACGGCCGCAGAGAAATGGGCGAGTGACAACATCACCTTTCAAGGGCTTCTGGCTCCTGAGGCTCTTCTATGCCGTTCTTTCTTGACCACGGGCTGCCAGGCGACCCAACTCCGAGGCTCCCACCCAGCTCCTCCCTCGTAGGTAAGGCATTGGCCTCGGCACGCCAGGCCGCCGTTTAGACCGGATTTCAGAAGCAAATCAGGGCGCCCATCCAAAATAATTCTCAGCGCTGCCCTTTCGAGGGCGGGGACACGCGCATCGGAATTGCCCCCGAGGCCGCAGCCCCGATTGTTTTCGGGTCTGATGGTAAAGGTTTCCTTGGGGATGAGACCTCCATCCTCGCGAGAGTCACGAGAGCCGGTCGGGAACGTCACATAGATGATGGCCGAAACCCATTAGTTTACTGTGGTTCGCCAATGGCTCGCAGAGTATATCTTCGACATGAATGTGTGCAAAGTTGCTGCAACAACTGGAGTTCACGCATTTGAAGCAGCCGGGGGAGTAACGATCCTGAATGTGTGGGTTTTGCCTCTGCATGTTCTTGTGGCTTCCGGAGCCAAGCATGGCAACCAAGCCTGGTGTGTTGACAAACATTCGAAGCGTCCAAGAGGTGCCCAGCGGGCCATCTGTCCTCATAGACGTGCTTAAAGCGGTGCATGAACCAGGCGAAGGACTTGCACCTCAAGAGCTTCCAAGGGGTTCGAAGGGGAAGACATAGAAATCTGCTACCATGGGGTTCCCATCGCTACTCGGCCCCTCTGAAGAAATTTATTCAACCATGTCCTTGTTCCCAAAAAAAATGGAATGGGAAATGGGGGCTTACCCCCCCATGCCCCCAACGGGTTGTTTGAGAAAGTCGGACTTGGGCAGTTTTGCCGTTTTCTGGGAATGCCCCCGGTGGCTTTTTGAAAATCAAGAGCAGGAGAAAAGATGAAAGCAAAGCATTTCCCACGAGAAGAGCGGAGAGCTGTAGAGATGATCAGGAAGAGGAGCTAGCAAAAGCATCCGAGAGAAGAGTGGAGATAAGAACAAAGGAACAAACCGGGCAAGCAGAAATAAACGGGAGAGAGCGGAGACGAGGTGGTTGTTGAGAGTGGCAGCGATAGTGGTGGAGTGCCGCCTGGGATTCAAGCGATTGCAAGGAACCAATGATCACTGCCGAAATCATCATGTCCTTGTGTGACCAGTTTAGTTTAGAACGCGATGCAAGAAAAGCCTTCGAGACACCTCCGGCCGGTGTCGGTGCCAGTTGGTGCATCTGCAAAGTTCCCGCCACACCAACCACAAAACAACCAACCCCCCAACCAGCCAACCAGACAACCAAGCACGGGAAAAAGTGAACAAAGAAAGGACAAGCTCCTGGCGAACCGTAAGCACAAGTCATAAGTATGTTTGATAATTTGATCTGCAAGTGCTCCACATAGCTCTTGAAGAGGAGGAACGCGTCAAATTCTGGGAGACGTACAAGTTATATATTCACACGTGCTGACACCCACAGCCTGGGCTCTTGTTTGGCTTCACCCCGCACAGGCGGTTGCTTTGCTTCAAAGATTCTGGGCCTCTGGCTTCAACCGCTTCTTCACCTCCAGGATGTTATCTAAGTTCCCGTACCTCAAGCGAACACAAATTGGCCCCGCACGCCAGGTTCAGTTGCCCTCAGCTTGGCGTCACACCAGGGTGTACCATCGGGATTGAGCCGCTTGGACTGCAGGCCAGGGAAAGATGCCAACTTCTCCGAGAACTCGCCGTACCTCAGAGACCGGAGAAGGCAGAACAACGGAAGACTAGGAGATGATCTAAACCCAAGAATCTTCAAATGTCTGCACATCGCACCTCAGACCCGAAAAAGCATGCGACTGAAAGAGAAGGAATGCCTTCTGGTGGAGTCGATACCTGACCCAGATTAGTATGGCTTTGGGATGCTCGTCAAAGTGAATCCAAAACGCAAGCATGGTTTACAAGAAGATTTACTGGTTTGGCTGCATGAAGAAGGCATTGCGAGGCAGAAGCAGCAATGCAGAGGTGCAAGAGTAAGTGAGATCTTGTCAAGGTCACGCCAAGCCATGCCGCGCACAAACGTGTCACGAACATCAAACAAGCTGTTTTCCCATGCGCCATCATGTCAGGGCTCAACATTGGAGGCATATGATTATGGTTCAGAGGACCCAGCAGTATTTGAAGTCAAAACGCAAGCCCAGAATCCCAACGCCAGTGCCGCCAGCATCCCCAACATCACTAGCATCGGCGGCAAAGAATCTCGAGCTCGCCTACTTGCATCTCCACCCCACCAATCTGTAGCTTATTCACATCTCCCATCTCGCCACATTCCAAGGTCCTACCCAGGCATCTCAGCATGCCCAGCATTCCTCAGCGTCCCAGAATCCTGAGCAGAATCTTGAGCAACCTCGCCAGCCACACATCCAAACATCCCCAGCATCAGAAGCTCTTGAACAAACAAGACACGCAGCAAATAGCTGCGCTGAGCAGCAACCCCCAGCGATCCCTCCCGTTGCACTACTCCAGGAACCAAGCTTCTGTTCAAAAGATTGGGCCTGGATCTGAACCCTCCCAAAGCAAAACGCCAAGGTCCTCAGAAAACCAACACCTGTTGGCCCACTATCTGCAACAACTCGAACCATGGGCCGGGCCAAGCCATGGCCGCGCGGAGCCGGTTCCGGCTGGCGGCGCCTGGGGTCAAGCGTCTAGGTGCCCTGGCCAGTCAAGTCTAGTGGATATGAGAGAATACGTCACAGTGCCATACGGAGTAATCGTGATTGACCATGCCACTTCACAAGTGGCTCCGCAGGCAGCCGTCGCCTGCTTTCACCTGATAGTTGGCGCGGGTCCGCGGATCATCGGGCTTCCGCCACATGTGCGCGACGAAGGAGTCCTCTCCGAAACGAGTCCAAAAGACTCGTAGGCCAAAGCCCAGGGCGCCGCAAACAGCACAAAGAGACTGAGTCGAGCCACTTCTTTTATTGGACTGAGTCGAGCCAAGGCCATGGCCCGTGTATTCGGCCTATGTGTGGTTTTTGACACTGCACACATCTTCCCCAAAAGATGTGCATTACCAGGCTCATGAATTTGCCGAGGCAACTTTGGGGGGACACGTGCCGCACCCCTTGCAAAAAAAACTGGCTGCCCATCCTGCGCCATCATGATCTCACCTCCGCAGAGCCAGCTCCTTGCAGCTAAGAGAGAAAGGCCCGGTTGGAGGCGACCATGCGGAGCTTGGCTTGACTTACTTGGCTCCTCTCCAAGTTTTGGGCTGCGCGCTGTCGGGCTTCTCAATGACCATTGCATTGATGCTGGATATTCAAGTCTTTACTGCTCTGGCATAAGCAAGCATCATGCAAAAAAGTAATTCATAATTATCCCCGCAAGCCAATATTGTTGCTCATTCTGCACCCCCCTGTCTCAGGAATTGCACTGGAGCATTAACAGGATGCTTCTTGCCCAACTCCAATGGTTCCGTTCCCATCTTGCGGCACATTTACTTTGGTGTTTGCAGTGTTTGCATGCTGCATGCTGGCGCCCTCGAATCGGATGGTACCCAAAGAAGCGGCATGTCAGAACAGAAAGCCAGGCCAAATGGATCCAAACCTTCAGCCTCTCCACACAAAGCAAAAATGGGCGTGAGCAAATCCCCAACCCCAACAAACGACCCTGAAAGTTCAGCTTTTGAAGCCTCCCGCTCCCGGAGCGCCTCAGGGACTGGTCCAAGTTCTCGCCACCCCAACCCACCATCTCCACATCGTAGCCTTCCCATGGCGCCCTCCCCCCAGCTGCTGGCTCGAATCAGAAGAAACCAGACTCGTGCGCATTGCTCCATCGCTGTTTTCAAACCTTTCAAATACAGATCCCAAACCCTGGTCTGTAAAGGAACATGGACCTAAACCTGTGCACCTCAGGACAACGTGCCTCCGGTCTCGTTCCACCAGCGCTTGCTGATACCCAGCAGGCCACCCGACAGGATGGGCACATACCTGCCGGATGGCACGTCTTTCCGCGGTATGCTGGATGAAAGGCTTCTGTTTGCTGTCTGAGGGATCGAGTGGCTTAAAGATTCTAACTAGGCCACCAGTCTGCCGGGGCGCAGCCTGGGTTGCAACACCAATACTGTGTAGGATTAGCACGGGAAGCCGCTTCTTCCCCCCGTCATGGCAAGCAAAATGCATGATTGCTCTTCGGTGCTCCTCAGTTAGGTGCCTCTGTGGCATACCTTTGGGTACGAATCCGCATCCTCACTGCGAGTGGAAAGGTCTCGGTTGCGGCGAATATCTTGGCGACTCAGAGCGCCGATGCCGAACTATGTATGCCACAGACGACCATGGTCTGGACAATTAAAGGGAGATGTGGCTTGGCATGAAGCATGGCATACGCAACTAAAAGTATCATGAGCCTACAACATCTAATCCAACGGATTGGGGTAGCAAGGGCTGCAGCGAGTCGTGAAGCGACGAAAGACAATGCGGGACCATCAGTCTATTCTCCATGGGAACAAAGAAGGACCATATATCCAAAATCATCTTGGCATGATCTTTATGGGAATCAAAGCTCCTGTTGCCTCAATCGTCTTGTTCCATCCCTCAATACGATTCTCCCAACTGAGGCCACGGCGGGTCCTCTGAACTGAACCATTTGAAGTCTGCATCCCAAGTGAGGTAGCATTTGGCCTGCACGGCTGTACTCACAACGCGCGCGGCCAAAGACCATGGAGTCCTCGTGGAAAATGACAAGGCAGAATGCCGTACGTCACAAATTGATGGATACTTGGGCGTCATGATCAAGAATTGTGAATCTGAGCATGTCCCAATGTGGGTGAAAGGGGTAGCTGTCCTTTTGCTTCCC
>CAUJNA010000194.1:0-97500 GCA_963377175.1 Effrenium voratum | reverse complement strand
ATGCAAGCTCCTGCGCAAGACATGCTGCGCTTGTGTGGTTGTTCTTCAATCCAAACAGGCAACACTCTCACTAGTGATCTGGGTGCCAAGTTGCTGCGGCGTGGTCTCGTAGACCGCGCGCACGGTGTTCAGCGCATACTGCCCCTGTCAAATGCAAGTGGCGCCAAGACAAGAAGGGCAAGATGTGAGCCACTGGATGTCACCCGTTCTTGCACCTGGCTCAGTTTGGAAACAGGTCCTTCCGAAAAACTCAGCGGGGCCTGAACGCGGCCGCATACGCCTGTCCTCTTCACTTCATCAACATAACCTAACTGCATCCAGGGGCTCTGGCGTTCCCATGCAACGCTGAACTTTGCGGGTGAGGGAGAGAAAACGCCGAGCTACGGAGGAAGCAACGTTTAAGCTTTGTGGTCAAAGCTCCTTGCGGTCAATGTCATGGTTCGTTCATGATGCTTACAATGGCTTGATGGTTCTCAGATCCCTAATCAAGGTTGATGACCATCCCTGCCCCCAAGCAAAGGGTTCAAGCATGTCAAACATGAAACCAACCATTGAGTCGCACACCAAAAGGACCTGAAAATCAAATCTAAACCTTTTGGGGCCATGAACAAAAATGGACCGAAAAGGACAAACTTTCAAGCTTAGAGTGGCTTTGGAATGAGTTGAGAAGGAGCCCGGCACCCGGCCCACCAGCCCACCTCGCCAGCGCAGGGCAGCACTACGGAGATCTTCTGTACAGCATCAATGCTGCCTCTGCGCCGTGCCAATGCGCCGCCCGGATGTCTTGGGCGGCCGCTGGGCATGGTTTCAGGCTTTGTGCGGGAAGGAGAATTCACTTGAAATGGGGGGAGTTCCAGGCCAGGAACTTTGTAATTGAGGTCGTTCTGCCCAGGGTCGCTGTGACTTGCCCTGGCTTCAAGTCAGGTCAGAGCAGGTAGAGCACGGACAATTAGGATCCGAAGGCACCAATGGTTGGCACTCTACATTGATAGATCACTGTCAACCACACATTGCCCTCGCCCCGTACGGAGCACGGATCAAAATGAGCCCCGGGCTCGCTGGCTCTGCGTCTGAAGCTCTCCAAAGGATGAGGAACCAAACCTGTGCCGCGGCATCGAAGAAACCAGGAGATCTGCCCTGTACGTTCCCCCTGCAATACGCAACAGGCACAAGGCCAGCATGATGGACAAATGATTCGCAAGTGGATACAACTTGCCGCAAAAAACACGCTGTGTCATATCACCCAACAGCACTGACCGGCTGACCCTGGGAAATGTTCCTTGCCTCTCATTGCGCCTTTCAATACTTTCACCGCAAGGCCGTCCAGCTCATCGCAACAAGGCTTCCCCACCCAAACCAGGATTCTACCCTCAAGATGCTTACTCCCTGTTTTCTGTTGACGTGGTAGCTTGTTTTCACGCACGGTAAGAAATTAATCGAGTCAATTGAGTCCCAGTAAAAACTTCGGTAAAAGGAGTATACCCAACACCATCAGAAGGGTTTCAGCATCAGCTGCACTGTTCTTTATGCTTGGGACTGGCCCTAGCCAGCCTCCACTTTCCAGGCTGTGGCTCAGTTTGTCTCTGGAGACACGGCCACCAAGGTATGCTAAGTCAACACGAGAGCAGACCATATTCTACAGCCCTTATTGTATCCCCATCTGTGTGTGTGTGTGTCACATTCCAAGTGCAATCTAACCACACAACTCATATTCTTGGCGCTAGACAAACACCGTGTCATTGGAACTCTTACAAGTGGCTTCCCGGCCGGTCTTCTTCCAATATCAGGAAAAAAGAACCAAAAACAGAAACCTTCCAACAACTGACCAGCGGGGAATCCTCGAGACTCCGAAGAAACCAACCGCCGGCTGCGCTGCACGCCTGCAGGAGCCACAGCACGGACAGCCGCAGCAGCGCGGGCACCTGGATGGAGTCAGGCATCGAGGCTTTGTCGATGGTCCACCCGCAAGGGGCTTGAGAAGCTCTCGAAATGCCCCCCTCCCGATGTCCACCACCATGGCAGTTGCCACGGGTGGTTTCCTTTGGGTTCTTTCTCTTGGGTGTGACCTCTGCAATAGGTGTGGTTCTTTTCCTTTTTATTGCTGGAACAAAGACAACGGTTGGCAGATTGACACCAAGTGACAGTCTGGATGCTGAATCCACCTGTAGATTCATCCCAAAAGGCTGCTAAAGGCTACTAAAAGAGTGAAAAAAGTTGTGAATCCGCAGGTAGAGCATTGAAACTGGCATCTAGATGGTGAACTATTCTCTTTCTGGGTGACCACTCCAGTATGGAGCGCCCTGGACAGCTGCATCGCTCACAAGTCAAGTTGCAGAACGCACAAATGCATTTTTGGCAAATGAGAATAATCCCAGGTTCAAATCGGCCCAAACCGCGATGGCGGCAGCAGCTAACGCATAGCAGCGCCCAAACAAGGTGCCAAGGGCAGTTAATAAGGGGGCTTCGTGTGTATGGATGGCGACAGTTTCAAGCCTCGCGTGAACGAGATTTGAATTCAGAGATGAAGCAGTGCCAAGTGCAGCTCCGAAAACGTGGGGCACTGCACCAGACAGTCCTTGCTCTGGACCATCGAGGCATACCCCTCATGAGTAGAATGCTATTCAAACGCGTCCGGGCAAAAAACTCAACAATCAAAACCTGGTATGCAAGATTAGTTGATCTACCAAAAACAGAACAGAACAGAATAAATCCAAAGGCCAGCTGTCATATTGCGGTGACTCCCAAATTTCAGCTTTGCTTGTGGCCCTCTTGGTTCTCTCACTCGATCCCTCTGCCTTAAGGCAGGGCAGCAGCTTCTTGGCGCGCCCAAAAAGCCGCGCCCGGACCTGGCTGGGCGGGGGGGGATGATGGACCAGTCCCGGTTGCCCGCGTTGGATGAGTAGGCTAATGAACCCTGGGAATATAATGACTTTTATCTACTTGCACAAAATTTAAAGTGGATGGTTGGTGTGGATATTGTTGGCATGGCGACTTGCTTCGCTGGTGCCCTGGTCCAAAATGTGAGGGGGCCTTAGCGAGGGAGCCTCCTTTGCAAAGGTTCGTTGCAAACATGTTTTGCTACGACCAAATACGCGGGATCTACTCTGAACCAACTGAAAGACACCCATGATTTCCTCAACACGTGGTCAACATCCAACCCATGAATTCCACCCTTCAACCTGCTGAACCCCCCATAACTATCTTATCAGCTTCAAGAGCCCTTGCGTATCACAAAAACAATATCCCCCCCCTCCCCACCCACCCTCCCCTACCCCACCCACCCCCCCTATTCTTCCGCAATCATGCTCCACCCCTGCCCCCCCTCCCCCCCTGTCCCCCGCACACCGGGCTCAGCCACGGCCTTTGGCACCTCCAGCGGCGTCAGCAGCAGCGCCAGCAGCACTGGGATCCAGTGGAAGCAGCCCAGCACCAGCGTGGCCAACGGCACCAGCCACACCAAGCCCAGCCTGGCCAGGGGCTCCAGAAGACTTGTGAGGCCTTCTGGCGCAAGAGCCCTGAGTCCGAGTCCCCCACTTCTGGGAAATTTAGAGCTCGTCTCCTAAGTCCCAACCGACCAGGGACTGAGATTTTGAGGGAACCTCGCTTGGCCACTCTTGACGTCAGAAGAGAGCGAGAGCAGTCGGCCGGTCTTAGGTCAGCTTGCTGAACTCCAAGACTTGGAAAATATCAAGATCGGCTACAGCCCCTTTCATGCAAAAAGAACTGGCAAGTGGAAAGAACCCCGGAAAACCGATTGGCTGCCTCGCCTGATGGTGTACTTTGGCACCGAGCCTCGAGATGAGTTCGGACTCGAGCGCCACATGCACCCTGCAAGAACTGCACCCTGGTCTAGAGCCATCAGATTCCTTGCAAGCAACCACCGGAGTCGACGACTCGACGAGTCAAGCCAATTGAACCGCTCCCACCGTCAAGCTGAGGCAGGCGGCTTTTCGGAGGCATGGCTCAACGCCCAAAATCGGAGGTCGGCATCAAGTCGGCGCTTGGCCACGTGTGGCTCAGTATGGCTGCGTGGTTCTTTTCAAAGGGGCACGGCTCCTGAAAACAGGCTTAGTAGATGAGCCAGAAAAAAAGCGTGGTGAGTGGTGAGTGGTTTGAGCAGCTTCAAGCAACAAGCTGACACTGGCAATTGAATAATCCCGCTGACAAAAAGCAGCTTTGTGTTCCGGGCAAACACTGTTTAACACACTCTTGCTTTGCCATACCTCTTGCTTGTTCACTTCCTATGACGACGCAAGACTGTAGACCGAAACAGAGCAGACGGCGAGATTGGTAACCCGAAGCAAAATCTCTGCATTGAATGTGAGCCGCGTGGAAAGCGCATGGGGCGCGAGTCCTTGGGATGCCTTTGGTTCAGGTCCGGCGGCCTTGCACTTTTCGATTGGCCCAAACACTGCGATGGTGACCATTTGCGCCTTTCGCTCGGCAAGCCGGCAAGCTTTGTGCCACGGCTTGATCTACGTAGTCCAAGCTTGGTGTTCGCGACTAAAAAAGCGGCTGGGCCAGAATTGAGTGCCTTCCTCCAGGACGTTACGCTGCTGGCGCTATCTAGTGTGCCACGTCCAGGTGGATTGGTGGAGTGGTTCGTGGCAGTCCACACTACATCTTGGCGTTGAGCAAAGCATCCTGCAGGGAAGGCTGGCTTTGACTCGTGCCTGCCTGCTTGACCTCGTTGCATTTCTCCCTGTTGGAGCCTTGTATGCCATGGTAAGAATGTTTTTGGGAACGTTGGTTGGGCACTGCATGTACACTACCTGCTGAAGCGTTGATGAGCCTTCTCTGAGCCTCAAAGTTATCAAGCTCAAGCAGTGTGAACCTCAGATTCATAGCCCTTCAGAAAGAAACAAGGATGCAAGGCCTGAAACTAAATAATCTTCCCAGAAAGGACGCTATACGTGCCAAGGGAACTCGCCAAAGGATTCCTCAGCCACTGCCCAGCAATGTTTAGTTCCTGATTCTGTAACAACCGCTTCCTTTCACAACTCGTGCCAAATATTCTGTCTTTGCTCAGAGTATACTGTGGAATCAACCGTGATCGCCTCGAAAAGGCGTCCATGTTTTAATCACAAACCTGGTTTTCGGCCCCCATTCGACTCTGCCTTTTGGCTCATGGACTCAAAATCCCGTTCTTGTTGGCCACTTGGTTTGGCCCAAAAAGCAAGTTGCGGGTCAACAAGCAGTTTCACAAACCCCTGAAAGAAATGCCACCGCCCTCCTCTGCGGTGAGCACCACCGCGTTGGCCTCGCTCTGCAGCTCTTGCGCCACAGCCTCCGTGCGGTCCACGGCGGTGACCGGCCCACCGCCCGGCCAGGGGGGCGAGTAGGGCACCTTCCGCTCCGGGGGCGTCCACCCGTAGTTGTAGTTGGTGTCCCCCGGCCTAAAGGAAGCCCAACCGTTTCAACCTCGTTCCTTTGAAGGGGATCCATGGGAATCAAAGCAAGGATCTAAAGGACGGAAAGACGTTCTGGAAGTGGCAGTTGGACCGACATCATTTACATGGGGGTGCTATGTCCACGAACTATGTTTGAAGTTCCCTCATTGAAAATGATGTCCGCGTTCACCCCCTGGACCTTTCCTAATTAAGCAGATGAGGGCCGAGGTCGGAGCCTAGCCAGCGAAATCCCATTCATGCTAGGCCACCAGGTGTATTTGACTTGCATTGGTCATTTTTGCTGGGGTATTGTCAGCCGTGCTCCAGCAACACCTTTGACTTTTCTCAACACCTTCGAACTTTTCCTTTCTATCCTTAAACCCGAAGATATTTAGAGTTGTTTAACGGTCAATACATAGCGGGTCGCCCACCTGCAATGCGCCTTTCAAGCCAAATCTGCAAAAGGCTCCCAGGCCTGGGAGGGATCGGCTGCACTGGCGGCGCAGATTGGGGCGGCGGCCAGTGGCGCCCTGCGGGCTTTTGTTTTCGACCTCCCGTCATCATCTTTTGGTCCAGCTCGCGCTCGTTGGCATCGATGCTCTCTTTGCTGAGCTCTTTCAAGAGCTTGCCGGCATTGGGCGGGAGCATCTTCGACTGCAAGTGCGACGATGACACAAATTAGGAGCCAATAGATTAAGTAGCCTGGTTCTTGTGGGCCCATTGTGGGATATGTCTCCCAACATGACACTAACCCACTGCGCCTCTGGGGAGTCCTCCATTTCGAAGGTCCCCACAGAGCTTTTCTTTGGCGGCGGCTTGGGATGCGGCTGCTCCACAATCAGCGGCAGCCGTGGCTCAAAGGGCTCCTCTTCCGCCCGTGCTCCCCTCGACCTTGACCCCCTTGACCCCCTTGACCCGCTTGGCCCTGACCCTGACGCCCCCGATACTGGCGCAGGGGCCAGGCTGTCGCCCTCGACTTCTCCGAGTGGCACAGGCGGCGGAAGCATGTGATGCTTGTGGTGTTTCTTGGGCGCTGGCGGCGGCGCGGTGAACGGCACCGGCGGCTCGGCCTGCGCCGCCTGCTGCTCCTGCCGCTGCTCCTGGGCTGTGGCTTCCCAGTCCGTCGCTGGTCGTGGCTGCCCCCGCGGCGGATGCGTCTCGTGCTGCTCTCTCTCATCCACCGGTGGGCCGCGCCGGCCGGGCGCAGGTGCCGGGCTGGAGTAAGGAGGTCGCACCTCCGCATTCTGTGGGGGAAACCATTTGTGTTTAAGCGGCTTTAGCTTCTTGCAGAAGCCGTGCTTGGAGAAAAACCTCCCTCCAGGCATCCAGCTTGGACAGCTAGAATTCCACGGCTTGATCGTTTCCCCGAATGGATTCTTTTCTGGCTCTTCTTCTTCAAAGGAGCTGAAAAGAAATGAGCTGGCTGCGCAGCGCCGCGCAAGCTTCGTGCTGAACGCCATCTGCAGCCACCAGGCATCATCCAGACAACTTGGCGACTGGCAAAGATTCTGAAAAGTCTCCAGGCAGAAGACGTCTTTTGGCATGGCTCAAGACGGCTGTCGCATGGGAGGCGGGGATCTTTCGAACTTCGGTTGGGCGTGTTCCATGCGAAAAGCTGGTCCAACAATAGGCCTGGAAGAGTAAGTGCCTAAAAATAAAGCACTGGCACAAACCACAGTGCCGGGATGGCCTCCGCAGCCACCCGCTTAAGCCACATCGCAGGCACAAAGGCTTCCAAAATGCGGGGCCCTGATCCAAAAAGTCGGCGAGGGTTGACCAAAGGTGCTTGGGCATGCCACACGCACACACGAAAACACAGAGGGGGTCAGTATGAAATGCATAACAAGGCCGCCTGAAACCAAGCATAGTGCGCCCTATCAAAGCTTTGCTTGGTGGCTTGAAGTGCTTCGCTTGACTCTTCGGCCCGTGCTGTGGGGTGGCCTACTGCTCACACCACTTGGCCATGCTGCATCTGCGTTGTCCACACACTACTAGGGCGGCCTTGGCATCTGCCAAACCCAAGTTCTAGTCACTATTCTGGTCCTGCAATGCCTGCAAGGAACTTCAAGGAGCCCAAGGAAGAACCCCTTGATCGCACTTTTCCCAACGTGGCTTGGCCATCACGGGAAGCCAGAACGAACAGGGAGCAGCCAAGGCCGGGTCTGGAAACTGTACCAACACATCTAGAAACTTAGCGTCCCTTCCAGATGCCGAGCGCTGCTCTCCCACCTCCTGGCTCTCACTAGACCACTGTGAGTGACAGGGTCACCCTGGTGGCCCAGGTAAGTCTGCCTTTGCAGGGAATGGGATGAGCCAGCTTAGAAGCCGCTCAGGCTGGGTACCAGTAAGTGGTCAACCTGTCAATCGTGAAGATCCTATGGATCTCCAAGAACCTTGCATTTCCATGCTTACGACTTTCCTGGGTTGTAGATGCCATGGGTATGGGCCCATCCCGGCCGGTTCGGCGCTGGAAAACAGCTCGGCTCCTTTGCGCCACGGAATGAGCTCGCACCTGGCAGCAGCACAAACCAAATGAGCAGTGTTGCAAAACTCGAGAAGTTTGATTCTAACACATTATGTGTGTTCTCAGGGCTTCTGCAGAAGCAGGAGTGCCAAGTTAAATTGAAAGCTGGATATTGAGTACCTGTCCAATGTGTTGAAACAGTTGCCAGTATGGGCGCAAAAGGAAGCGCTGGGCCATTTTGAATGGCTGAAGGAGCCGCTGTCAAAAAACGGAGCCTCTCCCAATGGCTGGTGGCAGGTGGCAGGTGGCAGGTGGGCTTTACTTGAAAACCGCTTCGGCCAACCAATGCCTCAGGCAACAGTGGTGACTTGCCAATGGGGCGTGAGTTGGTTCACCGCCCAATCCCTTGCTCCTTCAGGCACACAACCCTGGCCAGGCCTGTGTGCCTCTAGGGAGCAACCTGCAAGCGCAACTGTGGATTCCACAAAAACAATGCCTGATTCGCAAACGCAAGTAGGCAACCACGAACGAAGAACAGACGGGGGAATGAGTGTTTCCCCTTTGCGTGATTGCTTTCACTTTGGGCTGACTGCATGGCATGGGTAAAGAATGGGTCGTTCAAGGGTCTCAGCAAAGACGCGGGTGGTTTGGGGCATTAAATTTGATGAAGGTGGCAAAGCTTTGGCTCAGGTAGCTGTGCAGGTGATGCTTGCGCTGCTGCAGCTACAGGGTTGGTAGCTCTTGTAGTGCAGGCAGAGCTCGTGGTGCTGGTGAGTGCTGGTGATGCGGGTTAGAAGGGGCCGGCCAACATGCATAGGGCGGCAGGAGTATGGTATTTATCATTAAATGAGTTCCATGGAGCTCTGAGTAGCCCTGGCGAGTAAAACATACCTTCTTCGTTCACTCCCAGTATCTACGTATGTCTTGATGCTCCAGCATTTGCAAGCGAAAACAGACTTTCTGTTCAGGTGCAGAGCTTGGGTAAGGGTGCCGGTCACGGGCATTGAAGCACTCAGGCCACGGCCAGCGTTGAGAGCTTCTCCTCTAGCATGGCACCCAGTTTCTCCTTAAGTCTCCGAAGCTGAAATCTCAAGCAGCGAATTGAACGCCCTTGCAGATTGTCAGGCTACACGATGGTTAAAAGAGCGACACCCATCTTTGGGTGGTCAACCTCATGCTCTCCAACTCCCATGACTTGGCAGAGCTCGTTAAACGCACCCTGCCCTGCCCGGCAGTCCTCAATGCTCCTGCGCCAGATGCTGCTCCAAAACCCAGCTTGGTGAATTCTGAGAAGACTTGGACCGAGCACGGTAGGCAATCCTCTTGCAAAAGCTACTTTGACGTGGTTCCGTTGTTTTTGTCAAAGTCAATATGCATTTATGTGAACGATCATGGAAGTGGACAAGGACTTTTGGGAGGGACAGCTGCATTGTCAGGCTTCGAACACGGACGTTCAATGGAATTGGCTGTTGACCACATGTCATGGAAGTTGCACAGAGCAAAAGGCGCCTCCAGAGGATATTCGCGTTTAAGAAGAAAAAAGGGTTGCACAATACAAGGCACTGTGCTCGTGTAAAGGGATGACTCGTCTCCTCTATTCTGCATGCTGTCCGTTTTCGTCTGTGAGTCTATTTCGCCGTCTCCCTAAGGCAAGTGTGCTGCCAATCTGCGAGTTGCGTTGCGCCTGTTGCAAAGCCCGTGCGCCACTTTAGGCCTTCGCTTCAAGCCACTCGCATGGGAAGCCAACAGTTTCCTGTTAAAGTTATGGCGAGCAGAGCAATCATTGAAGATACGCCGCAAGCCCTGGAAGCAAGTGTCCTTTCGATCTCCTCGGCCAGTTTGTTGATCCACGCCTCATGGAGGCGGGCCCTCTGCTCTGATCTGCATCATTGAGTACCCACCCCACCCCGCCAATAAAAAACTACCCCGACTCCGGCCGCCTGGAAACAGAAACAACCAACATCGGCCCCTGGTGAAACAGATTTCAAGCTTCCAGCATGGTGCACTAATTGAACACGCCCACAGAGGCCCTTTTTGTGGATCAAGCGTGAAACGAAGCCAACATCAGCTACCATCGTTGGAGGGCCTATGCAACCATCTTAAGTGAAGCGCTACGGAGCCATATGGATCCGTGCCCACCCAGGATTGACCATGCATGGCCATCCGGCCACCCGCAAGGCCACGTAAGGCGCCTCCTGAAGGCCAGCAGGCGAGACCTGCACGTTGATCACTCCACATGTCCAGCAATAACGCAGACGAGTCGGTGAGTCGGTGAGGCTGTAGATGAAACGCAGAACTCATGTTCAGCTGCAGGTTGCCAGCGTCAAGCCAGCTCCCTTGAAGAGCTAACCCAGTGCGTTCTGGCCAAAGGCAAATGAAAAATGTTGTTTCTCTCGCCAGCTTTCTCGGGGTGATCCGTTCTTACCCACCTTGTCTCGGGGTGATCCGTTCTTACCCACCTTGTCTTGCCATCCCTGGACCAGCAACTACGACTCTTTTCACCGAGCTTGTCTGCGCCTCCTCTCCAGACCTTAGAACTGTGCTGGGAAGGTTGCACCTGTGTCCGGGTATTGTCTTGGCCATCTTTTACGCTGCGTGTCCCTTGTGGAGATGACTCGGCCCCTATTTTACATGAGCGACCTTCAACATGCCACTGCGAACACCGCAAGAAAGTGGCAACGTAGTAAAGCAATGGCCACACCGTGGCAGCAAGCAAGCTTCGAGTGGCGACCTTGGCGCCCGCACGTTGCAGCCTCCTCAGCCGGCATACTCGGATTGCATGCAAAGTGTTGTCCTCGCATCAACAAAGGATTCTAAGCTTGCCATGGCTAGGGATATTCTAAACTTGAGGAGCGGGTGAACGAAAGCTAGCAGTTGTTGCATAAGATGGGCCGGTGACAGAGTGGATTCATAGGTAGCTTGTGTGCAACGAGAGGCCCGGCAAGATTCGTAGGATGCGACACGCAAACGCACATGGTGGCGTGGCAAACCTTGAAAAATGAAAACAACGAGAGGCGTCAGAAGCTGTCTTAAAGCACCTCTGGGTTCTGCATGCTGCGTGTGCAAAGATTCTTGCGAGGTGGTTTACCGAGAAGACTGAGGTCTCAAATGAACAAGCTGAATCGGTGGAACATGTAAAAGTTCGTAGCACCAAGTCCAAAACGGGCAAACCGAGACTGCTGAACACTGAGCCACTGCCTGGGGGATGGACCAGGGAGGAATCGAGCCTGAGACCGGGGGGGGGGGGAGGGGGGGGGGGTCTAAATGATTGATGTTTTTCAATCTTTTCGGCTCAAATAATTGAAAAAATCAATCTTTCGGCATTTGAGCCCCTTACCTTGCTTACGCAAGGAGAAACTTCAGCTAGCTAAAGCTAGCTTTCGTGATCATCCATAAAAGGCCTTAACCGTTCAAATACATGAATCAGTGCACGAGACAGTTGCAACGGCGGCATGCAGAGTGCTTTCCCTTCTAGTGTTGGTAGCCCAAGTCATCCCGCGCAAAGAGCGCGTGAAACCGCAAAGTGTCGCAAAGCCTTGCAAAGCTTTGACATCCCGAGTCAGCAGCGTGTAGCGTGCGTTTGTGGAGCGGGAGGGGGGTACTGCACATCACTGCCCTGCAGGACTCGTGACGTTGCGATTCTGAGTTGGCCATCGCTGATCCACCCGTGCCACCTATGCCCTATAAGTGTGTTTCTCGTTGCAAGTCGGAAAATCAGCAAGTTTCATGCTCAAGTGCACGCCATGTGCATACGGTGCTAGTTCTGGAGCAGCATCCGGGGCTTGGGCTCCGAAGCTCTCTGCTAACTTGTCCACTGCCTGAGCTGAAAGAGCAAAGACACTCCGAATCTCCGGAACCTTCAAACCGGGGGCTCGATCATGGTGACTCTGTGTTGCTAAAGACCACACCCCCTCAGACAGCATCCTGCCTCACTCAAGTGCTGCATTTCGTCGGCGCATCCACCTTTCAGGGCTCAATCGCACACAGAGCGTACTTCAGCAAGCCTGTTCCCTGAAAATTGGCTCGGCCTGGTTCATCAAACTCTTGCCAGCCTAGCCTCTTTTTGTTCCCAAGTGTAATGAGGTAGGTGATCATCAGACCCTTCAAGCAACACGGCACGGTCAGCACGATTGAGGCCGCTGCCAAGGATGCTCATCAGGTCGACCCGTTCTTCGACACAAATGTCGTTACTGCAGAGTGGCCCGAGCGAAGTCAGTGACAAAACAAATGCAGAAGCCACGCCCCGTATCAATAGTTGTGGTTTTGCCACTCGGTATAGTCTTCCCACGATTCAGCGAACCGGCAAACCACCAAACTGCTGGTGAATGCAAATTAGCGAAAAGACTACTGTCTCCAAAAATACTTGCATGCCGAATTCCGCAAGAAGCTACAAGAATGAGCTCTTTTGTTGGAAACGCTAACCCAGGCAATCACAAGTGCGATCAGCGGGCTTTCTCAGAAGCAAATGAAAGGCGTCCAATACAGTCAGGCGCCTGAGGTCTGCTTCGATGCTGTGCCGCCGCTGCCAGAGAGTGCCAGCCTCTGGCCTTGGAAAATCGAGCGAGCTTCCAAGGTTTTCCCCGATAGCAGGCACCTTCTGCTCCCTGCCATGTCCAGCTTGGGGGCCAGGCTCAGCTGGCTCTGGCTCAGCCGCTGCGGCCTGGCTTCTGGCTGGGCAAGTCGCTGCCAGAGAGGTGCAGTCAAATGCCACCAGTTTTGTGACAAATCTGCTGTCCAATCAAGGACATTCAGGAAGCGCGTGGTAGGTGGAAAAACAATCGGGTTTCACAAAATCACTTGAAAAGAGTTGTAGTGACATTGTAGTGCCATGAACAATTTAACGAAGTGGGCGGGAATCAACGTACTGTCAAATGAAATAAACAGCATGCAAGCTGTAGATTTTGTTCAGTAAGCACCTACACATCCAAGTTGCCCATCCAAGGATACTCAGCTATGCCACTAACAATAATTTTGGCAAATGGGCATAATCCTCGCTGCTGTCATTGGTTCTGACACTCGCACAGTCAAACATCACGCATGATCTATCCTGGCTGGTTCTTGGGCGTGCAAGTCGAGTGCCTCCAATCTGAATACAATCAGCCGTGAAGGCCTTCTCCTCTTTCTTCTCCTCGGGAATCTCCCCAGGCATGGCCTCCGATTTGCACGGATGGCTGGCCAATTCGTTCAAGAAAAACAACCGCAGCCTATGAAACGAGGTCCAGTGTTGTGAACACTTCGACTACCTTTCAGGGTGCAAGTCAGATAGTCAGCGCCACACGCTACAACTGAAACTTCCCAGCGTTAAGCGCTGTGGGCAACTTGCATTACTGTCTCGTGCACTCCGCTGGTGCTCGAAGGATTGCCGACTGAGCCCCCGCACCATAGGAGTCTCCTCCTCCCTGACACGCAACACGAGGCTCAAGGGGAGCACCAATCAAAGAGGGAGAGCTAGATCAACTTTCTGCAAGCGAACACCTGATCACAGCATCATTCTGCTGACCTCAGCTGAATCTGCACGGTGCAACAGTGTGAAAGACAATGGCTGTTGTCGCATTGGTCTTCTTGTGAATTATCTCCGGGTCGCCCAATTTTGAGAGCCCCCATATCTCCCGGCTGCCCTGTGATCACGGCCTCACAGACACCGAGTTGGGCCGGGCGAAGATGCCGTGGCCCACCTTGGCCTCGAAATACCTCGTAGGACAATACCAAAAGGGGCACCTGTGGTGAGGGGAGGGCTCCAGCCCAAAATATCTGCACTGGGCACAATTCTGCTCTCCAACGCGAAGCTGTTCACCGACATCCAGGTTTACCATCTGCAAAATCTGAGTCATTCACCATCCTGAATTGGGGAATCCAACTCAGGAAAGAGCTTTCCTGTGGGAGCTCATTTTACCCCAGGTAAGCTGGCACAAGCTTGCGCAGCAAGGCTCCTGAATTCAGTCAATTGCCAAGGTAATGAGTCCTAGAAGCACAACATGGAGGAGGGCCCTGTAATGCGCAAGGCCAAAAACCAATGGTGAGCTTTCTAGGCCTCAAACAAAGGTTTTGGCCCGTGACTTGAACTCCACTTCAGGGCCCGCGCCGTTCGCCCTGGACAGTTCCGTCGTTCTTCCCCTCCGGGCAGTCCTTGCCATGATACAACACGGATCAAAACCAGCCCTTGCTGACCATTGCGTTTCTTCGATTCCATGGTTGGTTTAAAGTTTAAAGGACCCGGCTCTGACCCACTGCCAGCAGCTGAAAATCCTAGTCCCGAATGATTCGGCGCCAAACATTTGGACTCGCCTCGTCACACGGCCCACAGCCTAAAACCACCGCAACTAAAGTAACTAAGACCGTATAACTTTAATAAAAATGATTTCGATTCATACGCTCCTCAACTCCAAGGTCCCCAAAGTCACCCCGAACCCCCCCACCCTCCTGCCCCGAACCCAAGGAGCCCATGTCAGCCACCCCGTCCAGCTCCACGCCCACCCAGGGGCCGGGGGCAAACTTGGTTGACCTCGGAGCGAACATACGGAACATCGGATCCAACAACATGGACGCTTTTTGGGAGGCGGGTAAGGATGTTGGAGTGGATCCATCTCGCACAGTTTATGCTCCCCACCTTGGCTCCGAATCTGGCAAACAGCGTGTTCAATCCACATTTTATACAAATGGCGCAAGCTTCCAGCTTCTTGGTTTCCAAAATTTCCCTGAACACTTGAGCTTCCATGCCCACGGAAACAATGGGGTGCAAGACGCTGGGCAGCGCCAACAGAATCGTGCATCCTGCAGGCAAGTGGCCCCACAAACTTCACCGTGCCCATCAGCTTGCCCAAAACCTGGGCTTGCAGGTGATGAAAAATGAGCGAAAGGGTTTCAACCCTGGTGCTCCCTCGCCAAGGGGAATATCCAGGCTCAGAGATGTAATGTAAACCAAAAGAGCGAGATGTCAAAAGCAAACCCAGAAAGTAGCACCATGCTGCACGTGATCCGGCAAAAAACAAAAAAATGGGCTCTTCCCAGAGCCAGTGTCTGGGAAGTGCAGAACTGGACACAAAGTCCTGTTTATTGCGGGTGTGGTGTGTTTGTCTGTGTCTCAAAATATCGCCCCTCCAAAAGGCTTGCTTAAGCCTTCGTTTGGGTGACTTCAAAAGCAGAGTCCTGTGGATGTGAAAGATGCATCTTGTGCTTGAACGAAAAAGCTTGGAGATCCAAAATGGATATCAATTTTGCATCGGTGGGAAATCATAGAGGGCATATGTCCGTCAATCACTTGACGGGGACTTCTCATTCGAATTCACAATCCAACTGTTCAATCATTCCTCTCTCTCTCAACCAACCCCGCCTCGCATCTGGCAGGCACTCCAAGTCAAGAAGCAACAACTTTAGAGCCCCGGTGACACTGAAACCAGCAAGAATGTGTCGAAGAGCATGTGGCTAAAGGAAGAAAAAACAGCAAACGGAAACCGCCTCCTGTAGAGCCCACTTCTCTTCCCTGCCTGCACCCGCGCACCGACCTTCAGGTCGTCCGGGACAGGTTGCATCATGGAAGCCTGAAGCTGGGCAAACACCTTAGGGTCTTAAAGGGAGGTCAATCAGAAACCTGCAATTTGTAGGGGAGGGTTCCATTCTGAGGCACACCCAAACATCAGAGCGTTAGGTGCAAAGACGATCTATTGCAATTGCCAAAATGACCGGACGTGTGTATGTGTGTGAAAATTGTGGATATTCTGTGTATATGACGAAGGAAACCTCTTGCTAAGTACTTCACCTGCCAGTTGTGCATTGACCACTGGGCTCTTTGTCCGGACAGCTGATCAAACTTGGCGCCGCACACGCGTAGCCATCCTGCACAGGTGAACAGGGAAAAGGAAGGGAAGCGAATGAAAACTGGGAGACGCCAGGACCAGGGGAAGAGGAAAGAAACGGAAAGGAAAGCAAGAGCCAAGCAAACCAAAGCAAACACGCAAAGGAAGCAACAACTTGGAACACGTGGACATTCCGGAAATGTGCCACTGTTTGCAATCGGATTACTTGCAACATTCGTACGCGGAGCATGTTGCTTTCCTTTCTGCCGAGCTTATGAGTCTCATTCAAGGCCGTACCTACCCACGGAGCATAAGCAGGGGCTTCTTCATTGCCAGAACAGCAGACTCTCCTCTCCTCGCAAGCCGCACTAATCGTCGCGGTTCCGATTGGCCGTGTCCCCTTGAACCAAGCGGCTGCCAGCGGATAACCTCAAGCCTGGATTCATGCAAAGAGTCGAAAAGACTTGATGTCGATCTCAACGAAACCTTGGCTCCCACTTCGAAACTTGACGTTTGATCCGCTTCCTCCAGCCTTTGACATGACAACAAACCTTCCAACCGATCGAGGAATACCTAGAATTCATTGCCCTCGCATGGGCAAGCTTCGTTGAAGGCCTAACTGCCAAAGCACAAGGGGTCCGTCCATCTCCCCCAACCCTGACATGAGTCCGACACAGACCTTGCCCAACCCTCAGCGCAACTTTTTGTTTCGTACCAGCTGTGTGCGGCTTTCAAACCTCAACCTTCCACCACGATCTGGTTTGAAGCCATGCACACGCACCGGACTGAGCTGCTCGGGAGAGTTTCGACGCACTTGTGCAAAGTTGGGAAAGGCTTATGAATGTACCTCCTTACCTGCAGACCCGGACTCGCTAAGAACCCTCCAGACGGAGGCGCGCCCCCCCCCGATAAGGCAAAGCGAACTGAAGGAGAACATCGACTCTGGGGCGGGCCCTCTGCCAAGTGTCTACGAAAGTTCGGGTCGGAAAGTAAGCAGCTCAGCGAAGTGGAAGACAAGTTCAGGATGCACGAACAGCGCAGGCAGAGGCATAGGAGGTGCGGCATGTCAAGCTAGCGACAGCCAAGGAGGGCGTTCAAGGTGACCGGTTGCTCACTCGGGCGCGTTCAATCTCAACCAAGAATGTATGCTGCCATGCTGCTCTTGCGCTTGCCTCGTGGCTTTCAATTCCTTGATGATCTTGATTTGAGGAGAGGAGGGCAAGAGATTCACTAGAAGGCTGAATGTTCATTATCTCCCTGCAAGCGACGAGACGAATAAGCCCGCCAATGCCAGCGCTGCTATGACAAAGGTTTCGTCACTGAAGAGATCTGAGCTTCGCTCGATCGATTTCAAGCTCACCTCTGGCTTGGTTTGAAACCAGCCGCAGGAAAGACAAAGAACTCGATCAATTGACTGCGGTCGCCCGTGTGGAGAGCTGCGAGGTAGGCTCTCTCGCTCGCACTCTGCGCACATGTCAATTGCATTGATGACCAAACGCTCCAATGCTTCCGATCCTTTGCAAAACCTTGTGGAGCACAACATGTAATCAAACGAGGCAGCAAACAAAGGTTGAATCACAATTCTGCTCATATTGCGCTGCTTGAGACTCAATGCTTTGATGCGCCGAGAACCAGCAGAAGGGCCCGGCCGCGCAAACTCTGCTGCTGCGGAAGAACTTCTGCGACCCTCCCATGCTCTTCGTCCCTTCACCGTCGCAGAAGCGAGGCCAAAGGCCTCAAAGTTCCGCACAGCTTGCATGCCAGGAAACCAACAACCCCGCCGCAGCTCACCAGCGCAAGGGGCCATGATCTTAGCCAATTGTCTGTGGCTCAGAATCAATCCCAATTCGGAACTGGACAAATCCTGAGGTGCCTTGGGCGACGTGTTCATGCTTGAGTCCCTTGTTCTGGTCGCTGCTGGCGCGTCATTAACGCCATGTGTGGAAGAGAACTTCCGAGTTCCAGCCCGCCAGCGCGGCTGTTCAGGATCGTCGAATATCTGGAGTGAGATTCTATGAAAGAGTTTGCAGGATTTGAAAAGCAAAGTGGATTTTTGCCGGCGCTAGTCTCAGTTGATTCATGGTGGCATGTGACAAATAAATTCCCCTGAAAAGGTTTTTGGATGCTGGTCAAGCGTGTTGTGTATTCCTGCTCTGGATCAAGATGTGCATTAACTAGTTTTCCTCCTTTGGGACCCACTGCAGATCATGACCCAACTGACAAACGTGCCCAAGCAAGCGCATGCCCCTGCAAGTCAGCTCTGCTGGTACATGAACAAGCTGCAGCAGCTGCAGCTGCCACGATCCTTGAACTGGATGTGCTCTCCCTGCTTGACATGGATTCGGCAGAGGAGGGGAAAACAGCTGATCCTGGCCCGATATTGGCAAACTCCACGCTCTTGAATTCAACACTGGTCACACTCCCATGAAAAGTGTACGCCGTTCGCGCACGGCTCAAAATCCTCAACCGCTGCACCGCAAAAGTTGCTTTTGGGCCCTTGGGCCGCTGAATGCCGACGCCCACCATCAGCCCTCCTCTGCCCACGATGTTTATTGTGTGATCACCCATGCGCAATTGGCCAGCCCAGCGCCCCGGAAAAAGCCCGCAAACTGCCAATGCTAAGTCAAACAAGCCCTGAGACGTGTGAAAAATGGTGTAGGTGTGTGCCTGCGCAGGTGCAGGTGCAAGTGCGTGTGCCTGTGCATGTGCGTCGCGTGTTCGCGTGTGCACGGGTCCCGTGCCGTCAAGGAGTACATCTGCGTGCGCGTGGGGTCTGGCCTCACTTACGCCGGCCGGTTTTTCTCACTTACGCCGGCCGGCCTCTTGTTGAGATCAAGGCTCGGTTGGGGGGGTGGGGGGGGGGGCAGTTATGTTCGCCTTTCACTGCATGACCGCGCAGCTGCGTCCTATGGCGTTTTTTCTGAGAAGGGATGAAACGGCATGCATCTTCTGGGAATGGGGTGGGGGGGATGGGAGGTGTGGGAGGGGGGGCGAGCGGAAATCTCAATCATCAAAAGCCTTTGGACCCCCAGAGCATATGTTTATCCCTCGTCAAGCATGTACAAAAAGTTGGGCCATGTGCCGCAGAAGCGGCCTAAACTGGCATGGCTGTCACAGCTAATGCAAAGTCGATAGTGCCATGTAACCGGGCCGCAGTATCCCTGCAGAATGCAGTGCTTCAAACAAAAGGCCTGAGTTTAGGAGGCTTCAGCTTGTGAGATGGGGCGACATGAGCACTCAAGGCTATTAAAAATTCACGAGACTTGCACATCTGTCGCCCTGAGAAGATTGCTGCGCCCTTCCGAGACTTTTCGTTGCATCAGACACGCACGATCCCTGTAAACGGTTCATCCGGCAGGCGGCTCAACACGCACAATCCCCGCAAAGGTTTCATCAGCCGAGGCACGCCAAAGGGAGCACAGCAGGCACAAGCGAGACAAACCGGCAGGCACAAGCGAGGCGCCTGCTATGCGCGTGCGTGCGTGTGGGGGTGCGCGCGTGCCAGCGCGCGCGTGCGCGCTTGTGCATTGTGTGCTCTTGCGCGCGCGTGTGCGCGTGTGTGTGTGTGTGTGTGTGTGTGTGTGTGTGTGTGTGTGTGTGTGTGTGTGTGCGAGCGTGTGTGCGCGTGTGCGCGTGTGTGTGTGTGTGTGTGTGTGTGTGTGTGTGTGTGTGTGTGTGTGTGTGTGTGTGTGTGTGTGTGTGTGTGTGTGTGTGTGTGTGTGTGTGTGTGTGTGTGTGTGTGTGTGTGTGTGTGTGTGTGTGTGTGTGTGTGTGTGTGTGTGTGCGCGTGCGTGTGCGTGATACAAGTGCTTTGTGTATGTGCGTGCGTGTGTGTGTGTGTGCAGGTGGGTGAGTGGGCGTGTGGTACAGGCCGGGCGTTGGGCAAGGCAGCGTAGCATGCGCGCGGCGCGTGCGTGGGTGGTGTCCAGGCAGGTGGTTTGTGTGTGCCATAGTCCTGAGGCTCAGCTCAGTCTGTACATTCGTCGTGCGCCTGACGTGCAGAAAGGCAGCGCAGGCAGAGGTGAGGCAGGCAGTGTAAGGCGGGAACGTATGCAGACGCAACATGCACGTGCAGTGGCATGTGGCAGCCCAGGGTAGGTAGGTAGAGCCAGGCAGGCACCTCGAGGCGTGGGCGGCACGGTCATCTTTCGACCTTGTGTGTGTGTGAGCGTGTGTGCGCGTGTGCATGTGTGTGCGTGCGCGTGTGTGTGTGCGCGCGCGCGTGCGTGTGACACGCGCGCGTTGTGCGTGTGCGCGTGTGCACGCAAGGGCGTGGCAAAAGCGTGCGTATGCGTGCGCTGCAGTGGCGCGCTGGCGCGCGCGGCGCGCACGTGAGCGCGACTGGTGGCGATTTACGGCGTGCGCGGTGACGCGCGCGTATGCGCGCGTGC
Source organism: Effrenium voratum (assembly GCA_963377175.1). NCBI lineage: Eukaryota > Dinophyceae > Suessiales > Symbiodiniaceae > Effrenium > Effrenium voratum. The sequence continues at coordinate 77,462 of CAUJNA010000194.1, read as the reverse complement.
GCGTGTGGGTGGCGTGTGTTTGCGTGCGCGCGTGGCGCGAAGCGCGCACGCGTGTGTGTGTATGCAGGTGTGCCGCGTGCGATGTGTGCGCTGCGCGCTGCGTGGTGCGCGCGTGCGCGTGCCGTGCGCGCGTGATTAACGCCTTTGCGTGTGTGTGCGCGCCGCGCTGCGCTGCGCTGCGCGTGGGTCAGCAGCGCAGGGCGCGGCATGACGTTGGTGATGGCAGGTTGGCAGTGGCGTGGCACAGGTTACGCCACACAGGAGCGCAGCGCATACGCGGGCGGGTGTGTGTGCACGCCGATGTCCTGTGTCGGCTTCAGGTTTGTGCGCCACGCCTGCCGTGGCCCACGCCGCGTGCGCGTGGGACAAACAAGATGGAGTCGTATATGCAGACGTGAGTCAAAACGGCGCTGATTTAACGCAGCGCTGCGCGTGTGCACGATGCTGTCCGCGCGCGCCCGTGCAGGCGTGTGGCTTCGCGCGCGCGTACGCGTGGCACCAAGGAAAACCGGAGGAGTCAGCAGAGCGCGCAGCGGCGTGCGTGGCGTGCGGCTGTGGCGCGTGCGCGGTGGAAGAGGCGCGTGCGCGAGCGCAAAGGGTAGTCTGTGGTGCGCCCATGTTGTGTGCATGCATGGCGTGTGGCAAAGCAGGTGGTGGTGTATTTGATCTGTCTGAGTCTAGGTGTGGCTGACATTTAAGAAAAGGCAGGTGGGTAATGGTCTATGTGCACAACGAGATGGTGGTGGTCGAGGGTCTATATTCTCATGATGGTCTTAGAAAGAGGTCTGAGGTCTAGGATCCAGATCCCATGGTCTGAGGGCTGCAGGCTGCAAGGCTGGTGCGGTAGGTGCAGGTGATAAGATCGGCAGCAGGCTAAGACAGAAGGCAGGCTGAAGGCGGGCGTGCTGGGCACACAGAGGCTGCGCGAAGGAGCATGTCGCACACACAGTCACATATACACATAGTATATACAACAATAAGAGCATGCGGCACAGTGAGAGCGCCACAGTTGAAGGCTGCAGTGGTTGCCAAGGCGCACGCGCGCGCCATGCTGATGCGCATTCACTGGATGGAATGGATGGATGGATGGCAATGGAGGTGGAAGGAAAAAGGCGGAGAAAAAGGCAAAGGTGAAAGTGAGAGATAAGGCAAGGGCAAGGCTGCGTGCGCGTGGATCCCAGGCATGGTGACAGCAGCACAGAAGAGGTTGCACAAGAGTTGCACAAGCATGACAAGGCGCAAAGCATGGCAAGGCACAAAAGGCTGGCAAGCACATGGCATAAGGCACAGCAGCAAGAAGGCATGGCATGGTGGCAATAAGGCGGGGTGGTTGAGGCGCGGATGCACATGTGTTGTGTAAGGTTGCTGCAAGGTTGGGGCAAGGTTGCAACGAAGAGAAGGCAACAAGACACATACGTGTACAGGCGCGTCGTTGCTACGGAAATTCTTATTCTCAGATTTTGTCCATGCACTATACTTGAACTTCTGCCGCACGCACAGCGTGCTATTTGAAGGTTGGGCATGGCATGGCACAAGAAGGCACAAACGCAAGGCAAGGCACAAGGCGCATGCTGCGGCGCAAGGCGGCATACGCTGGGCGCGGCATGGTGCTACATGGGCGGCGTGCTGCGTCACATAGCGCGTCGCACAAGCACAAGCATGCGCCGGCCATGCCTGTTGCGCCACATGCTCTGCGGCAGCCGCGCTGCGGCGCGGCGTACAGCGCAAGGTGTTGCTGTTGCTGCGCTGCATATATGCAGAGGCAGGCGCAGTGGTGGTACAGGCAGGTGTCAGGTGCAGGCAAGGCATGGGGGCGTGTCTCACAAAGAGGTGTAAGGGGCAAGGCAAGGTGGAGGCGGGCGCATAAGGCAGGTGTACATGTTATACTACGTATATACAATATAAACACAAGAGTAAGATATACAGAGTATAAAAAGGTAAGGTACAAGCATAAGTGGCAAGATAGTGGCTGGACAAGCATAAGGTATGTGATGCAAGGTAAGGAAGGCACAAGCATATATACATAAGAGCAAGTACAGTAAGGCAAGGCAGGCAAGCGCGCGCGGCAAGGGCAAGTGCGTACAAGCATAAGCATAGTACAGTATAAGGCGTGCTGGGGGAGGCAGGCACAGCAGGCACCGAGGCGAGGCCAGCAGGCAGCGGCAACCCCTGCTGGGCAAGGCAAGTGGCAGGCACCCAGGCAGCGCAAGGCAAGGCAAGGCAAGCCAGGCAAGGTGGCAAGATGTGCACAGGCGACATGGTGCAGTACACATACACATACCACATACTATAAGCATAAGATGTATGCGCAGCAGCTGGGGCTGGCTGGCTGGCTGGGCGTGGCTGGATACGGGCGATGTGATGATGGCTGCAGGCAGGTAAGGTATGCAGCGTGCTGCGGCAGCGTGGCGGAAGACATGCAGTGAGCCATGAGTCAGGCGATGCGTGAGATGCAGCGAGGTGCAGCCGCCAATTCGTGTGCGAAGGCATGCGCGGCATGCGCAGTGCACTTATAAGTAGTGGCAGGGACGAGGCTGAGGCAGATCCCACTAACGGTGTTTGTCCGCGTGACACGACGCGTGGCTCCAGACGGCAGGCGTGTGGTACGCGCGCGACGCTCAGGTCCACCCATCCTGTGCGCGTGCCGGGAGGCTGGCACATCTCCCCACGCAGGCAGTGCGCTGAACGCGCGGGCCAGGGATGGCCCAGGCGGGCGCAGGTGCGTAAGCGTGTGCCTGCGCGCGCGTGCGGATGCGCCTGCACCAGCTCCTGCGCCTGCACCTGCGCGGGTGCGTGCGTGCGCGTGCACGTACGCGGGTGCACGTGCGGGTGCGCGCGTGGGCTTACGCGTGCGCGGGTGGGTTTGGGTGTAAAGTTCGGCGTGGGTGCGTGCGTGCGTGCGTGCGTGCGTGCGTGCGTGCGTGCCTGCGTGCGTGCGTGCATGCGTGCGTGCGTGCGTGCGTGCGTGCGTGCGTGCGTGCGTGCGTGTGTGCATGCGTATGTGCGTGCGTGCTTGCGTGCGTGCGTGCGTGCGTGGGTGGGTGGGTGGGTGGGTGTGTGCGTGTGTGTGTGTGTGTGTGTGTGCATGGGTAGATGTACAGGCGGGTACGTAATTTGATTAATATGCGTGCATATGCGTGTATACCCGCCGCGGCGATTAAAAAGTGAACCCTCGCTTTTTGTGGGACTCGTGTTTGTGGTTGCGGTTTTCACTTTGCTCGCGGAACCCTCCGCAGACTTGCCGCAGGTCAGCCGGAAGCGGAAGAGAAAGAGAACCAGGACCAGGACGAGGAAGAGCAAGAGGAAGAGGAAGATGGAGAAAGGGAAAAGAAAAAGAAAGAGAAGAGCGAGAAGAAGAGGAAGAGGGAGAGAAAGAGGAAGAGGAAGAGAAAGAGGAAGAGGAAAAGGATGAGGATCAGGACAAGAAAGAGCATGAGAAAGAGGAAAAGGAAGCGGACAAGGAGCAGGAGAAGGAGAAGGAGAGAGAGAGAGAGAGAAAAAAATAAAAAGGAAAAAAAACGGAGAAAAACAAAAAGAAAACTAGTTTTGAAACGTCCGCCCCCCGGCTCCGCCTGCTTGTATGTGGAGATTTGTGTACATGTGGGGGGTGCATTTGGATATTTGTGTGCGCGTGCTATTTGGTGCTGCGTACATGGTCGTTTATTTGCATCCCTGTTGGCCTTTCTTGATCCCACTTGCACAATTGACCTTTCCTGTCAAACATGTAAGACCTCGGCTGATCAGACCATGTGTGAGTCACTCCATTTCTCCGAAGAAACGAAACACGCAACATGCTTTCCGCACCCAAACGGGAAACTCACAAAACGGTAAGAAACGCCTTTCTGTCGGCCTCCGCCAAGCCAAAAAACTTGGCGAATGCCGGTTCTGTCATGGAAAAAAACTTCCTGGCCATTTAGCGCCTCGGGTCGCACGAATTTGTGGCCAGTCTGGGGGAAGAACCCCAGGATGCTGCAGAAACGTGAGTCAAGTCAGCTAAGTGTCCCCTGCATAAGTTGCAACCATTCCTAAAATCATGGTGGGTGGCCACTCATTGCTTGTCAAACGGCAATGTTGTCAGCCACTCCTAGAGCAGTGTCACGCTCACTTACAATCATGATGGTGGGAGACGTGCTTCAGGATGTCATATTATTGATCCATGATCGTCCCAGAGTAAGTACTAATGAGACTACAATACTCCCTTTGGTTGGAGAACTCAGAGACATGCTTCACAACACTGCCACCGCCACATTCTACGGCTCAGACAGCACAAAGAACCTGCGAGTGTGTGCAAACAACTCAAGCAAGGCTCTGCGCCACAGAAACGCAGTGATTGCTGAAGTTAAGCGTTGAAATGTCTCATGGATCTGTCAGTACTTGAAATCGCAACTACCTCAAAGGCACACACCCGGTCAGTATTCACCCATTCTTGGGGACAATCACTTCCCCAGCGACGCGCTTGGCGGGTCAGTTCAATCACCGCTATACAAAGTGTCAAACCTCTCGATACTCATTGTTGACTCGGCTTCAACGGGATCAAGCCGAGCGTGATTCGATAGCTGTGGGTTACAGTCTTTCATGGCAAATGAGCACGAATTGAAATCCATGTAGCTTGAGCCTGCTTGCCAGCCACCACAGGCAGGCTCAAAGCGAAAGGTGCATAAGCGCTCGCTGCATGACAACCCAACACTAGGAGGAACGATTTGGAGGCTGTTAAGCCTTCTACAATTCAGCACGCTGTCCAACCTCAACAAATGCTGGTACATGAAGCGGCTTGGCACCATCAGATTCTGCGATGATCCGATCTACAGCCCGCAAAGCATTGCAGACTGGATTGGATGTATCACCCGAAGGCCCATACCTTGGAAAGTCAAAAATGATCGCCAAGCATCACATTCGGCGATATAGCTTGCTAGACCTCTTGCACGAATGAAAAAGTGTGGGAAGCGCTCATGACAATCGAAAATGCCGCTGGGATTGATATGCGCTATGTCAAAACGGCTGAGGCGTGCGGCCGGAGGTGAAGGATACCTAGGCTTCTGCATCTTCCAGTTCAGAGGAAGCAAACTCTGTGCTCCAATCACTCAAATCCTCAAAGCGCAACCAAGTCGCAAGAGCTACCATAATAATGCGAAGCGATAGCCTTCAACAACAGCAAGGTAGACTGTCGTGGTCCAAGTAAGTCAGCATCACACATGTGCGTCTGCAGGTACATCTGCAGCATTTGCGTCTGCATGTGCTAATGGTGCGCGTCTGCCTCTGCGTGCGAGCCTGTGTTTGCGTACCTGCGTTTGCGTGCTCCTGTGATTGTGCACCTCTACGAACCGTATGCTCCCCATACAGGCGGTACATGAACTCCGCATGCACGCGAGCCTGGCCGAACGGAGGTATGGCACACCCTCAGAGTGCATAAGCCCTGGAGAGTGCGTGTGTGTGTGTGGTATGTACACATGCACGTGTGCACACACTCACATTGTTCGTGCGTGCTTGCGTGCGTGCGCGTCAATACGTGTCAATATGCGCACTATGAGTGTCAACACGCAAGTCGTGGGTCTGGGTGCGTGGGTGTGATGCGCAAACGCTCAGGCACACGCGCAGGCCCGTGTGACCATGCCAGCAGGCTAGCAGGTCTTTGCACTTCAACCACAAGTGCCAGTGTATTTGCGCCTGCGTTTGCGCATGTCTGAGTGATTGTGCTTGCATTTGTTGAATGTGTTTGCGTTTGTGCTTGTGATATGTTTGTGTGCGTAGTTGTGCGTATGCATATAATTGCGTGAGTGCTTGTGTTTAGGATGCCGTGTGTGCGTGCATTTATGATTGCGTCTGAGGTTGTGCCCGCTTTTGTGTGTGTGTGTGTGCATCTGCGCGTGTTGTGTGCGCGCACTTGTCTGTGTGGCTGCGGTGTTTGTGGCGGTGTTTGCCTTTTTTGTAGCTGTACTTGTGGTAGTCACAGTGCCTATGCTTGTGCTTTTGCTTGTGTGGGTTGTGTGTGTGTGGTAACTTGCCTGTTTGTAGCTGTGGCTGAGGCTTTGCGGTGCTTGTGTTGTGCTTGTGCTTGTGCTTCCGCTTGGGCTTGTGCTTGTGCTTGTGCTCGTGTGTGTGGGTGTGGGTGTGTGGGTGTGGGGGGGGGGGGCGGTTGTTCCCCTTTAAAGCTGTGATTGTTGTGTAGGCATCTTGGTGTCTGTCCATGTGTTTTGTGATTCCCACTGACCAGGACATCTGCCTGGCTTTCAAAACACATGTTACAAGCAGAACCAGCTACGAGCCTCATAACTTTCACCGGGCCGGAGCTAACTTCTGGAGGCTGCGGCTCCTGCATAACCGTATGGATTGCAACACACGACAAGGCTTCCTCTGATAGTTTCGACTCACTGTGTTTGGTGGTCTTTTGCTCACTTGTTGGCGCTCTGAATATTCGGGGCTCTCCGACACGAGTTCCTCAAACAAAGATCGGGCCAGAGCAGCAAGCCAACGTATGCATGCCAACTACTCCTCGATTGCCATTTCGTCGCTCACTGCGAAGACCTGGCAGAGGACAGAATCACAAAACGCAGCGGCAGAAAGGTCCAGTCCGGAGAGGAGACCTTGAACTATCCCAATCCATGACGTGTGAAGCCTCCACTGACGGACCAGCGCTCCGGGCTACACAGCTTCTCCTGACTTAGGGTCAGACCTGCGCAAAGAAGCTCATCGCCACCAGGATGCCACAGGCCAGGCTGCAAAGGATGACAATGTTCACGGCCTCAATTCACTAAGACTTCCCTGAACCACCCACACGACATGAACTGCAGGGAGCGGGTTGTTCGAGAGGACTTTGCTCCCATGGCTGAAGGCCCCAAGGGTTCCAGTTCTGCGCATAAGCGATTGATCTCGACAGTTCCCTTCAGATTCTTCTCAGACCGGGCGGGCCATCAATATGACTCACACCTGCACGCAAATATGCATCTGTGCTGCCGTTTCACTGGATTCCCTACAGCCGAACACACAAACTGAATGAATCAGTACAAAAAATGCAACTCTCATCCTCCTCCACTCTGGATGTGCCAGACAGCTGCAAGTACACACTGAGAGGCGCGCCCAAAACAGGGCCAGGGGCACTTCGTCGGAGAGATCAAGGCCTTTCTCATTGACATGGGTATGAAATTTAAGTGGAAGTGGACCCTTTGGTGGACATCTGAAGATGTATGCCTGAAGAACGGGTGTCCTTGCCATTTCAAATTTCGCATTAGACTGCCAGCAAGCAAACAATCATCTTACCTCTTGTTGGCTTGATTGGTCAGGATGAGTTGAGGGGAATGCTTTCCATCTGGCTTCACCAACAATTACAGTGAGGATTCAAATCTTGAAACATCCAGCCAAAGTAAAGAAGCAAGTGATGTGCTTAGCTTGCTAGAATGTGCCCGCTGCTGACTTTTGGTTTGGCATCCTAGCAAAAAGCATGACAGTACAGCGCAAATCTCGCAGAAAAGTAACACGCGTGCCGCAACGACTGGCAATCGATTCTTGCAAGGACGGCTGACGTGTGCACAGGTGTTTTTCTATTTTCTGTGCCAGCTATTACCAGCTATGCTTCAAAGCGACGCAGTTTGATGCTCAAGATGGCCGGTGAGAACAGCTTTGGGCTCTCACAAGGTAAAAACAAAGCAAAACAGGTAACAGACCCACGCAACATGTCCTTTTACCTTGATTACGGAAACTACAAAAGAAACCCAGCATGTTGGGGGGGACCCTGCAAAATGTCCTACGGAGCCATCCTTTGTCGTCGCCAGACTTCACACCATGAGCACATCCACGGGCCAAAGAAAAAGGCAGGCGAAGAGATCAAAACGTTGGCTGCCGCACATGTGCCCTAGCAGAAACTCCTTTAACAAGCGTCCAACATCCAGGCGCCACGGCTCGTGGCCAAGCGTTGGCGACGCAGGGGGGAGTCTCCGATGGCCTGCAGGGGTATGGGGGGGGGGGGGTCGAAAAGAAAATGCTCGTTCCTATCGGAGACCCATTGGGGGGCGCCTTGTTTTGAAATTATCTTAGCAAAACCAAAAGAGAACCGGCCATTCTCAAGGTCTGCTTCCCAGGTTCAGTTTCATGCTGGCCTGCCTATCGGTATGTATCAAGAGTGGAGACCCTCCTCTTTGATCAAGCTAGGAAATCCAAATCTTTGGCAAGACTAGACGTAGACGCAGAGAACAAAAGCAGCGCCTCCTGCACATTGCGAATGCAAAGTGAGAGCAACGCCACCAAGTGGACCAGATAGGAGCCTGAATGCCCAAGCTTGATCTTGCAGGCCCTTTGTAGTTTGCTTCTTGGGTCGCTTGTTCTAGACCGAGACTCCCATGAAACAAATGCTTCAATCCACAACGGATCCTGTTCCAAGTAAAACTTCACATACCCGCGCCAGCTCCGAGTCGCTCTCGGCACTTGATCCAACTCTTAGTGCGCCACAGAGAACGCTTGCCGCAAACCTACCGGCTGAGTCTGGGCACCAAAGGAGAAACGTCAGCTTCAGAATGGATCGGCAAACTCAACATCCTTGACAAATCTGACAATCAGCGCATGCTGATGATGCCCAAGCAGCAAAAAACAAAGCACAAAACGTGTGCTGTTGTTCTTCTGAAATGATGCTCCCTTCTGCCTGGCAGCAGCCATGGGTGAGGTGCCTGCAAGCACCGCAACACGCAATACTGCGCCAGCGGTGCGCGACAAACTAAAAATGGAACTGCAAGAGTTGAACACGGCGCGTTTGCAAGGAGCTTGCAGCAAAGCAAGCGAAAAACACTGGACCCTGCATGCCTGCATCTGGTAGACGTCCTCCGGCCAGACCACCTCGACGACTCTTAAACTTGGAGACCTCCAAGACAAAGAGCGCCAACAGGACACATCAGAAGCCCAGCAACATGTCCGTGTCCAATGTGTGAAAAAGGAGCGCCTCATCCAACTTTGCAAATTTGTCCGTTCGTCTCTGCAAGGCCGCTGCTGCTAGGGAGAAGGCAACCACACCTGGGGCAGGCTTACACTGTGCAAACCTTCTTTTGCTCGCACTAGTTCCAGGAAAACAGAATGCTCTGCACCTTAGGGATGGGCCAGACTGTGCCATGCATCGATGCAGCTGGTGAAGCATCCTGGTCGGTTCAACGCAAGTCCGGAAAAGCACCACAAAGAAAGTATCAAATCAATCCCTTCCTCACACGTGCAAAAGAACCTAGGTCGACCTTGCGAAACCCGCAAACCCGCATCGCTATCCTTCGCTGCTGCTTGCGCTCCGTCTTGGCCACACCTGCCATCATAGATCAAATGGCGGAATTCGTCAATGGCGGAATTCGTCAAATGGCCACACCTCGTGCTGTTCAAAACCGAGCAGCTTCGACCAACATCACACGGTAACAGTGAACAGCACTAGAGTGTCACGCCTGGCTTCTCCATGTTCCCACACCTGGCAACTGTTCGGCAGATTCTACTTCTCCGAGAGTGCGATGACATGCTACCAAAAAACTACGGCGCCAACTCCGTCAGCGGCTGGCCACCAGCCGAAGGTTTACGCGGAGTTCGCCAAAATCCCCATTGCACTGGCCAGAAAAACCTCGCAATTTATTGGCTGCAACTGCCCTCTGACGCTGCAACTTGTCAACATAACATCAGGTAGCCCTCCTGCCCAGCAGCAGGGCCCGTGAAAAAAAGGCCGTGTGTGGGCCATGGTAATGGTTCCCTTACAAGGAATGCTTGTGATGGTTGTCAAAAATACTCATTGAGTCAAGGGGCATTCGCACCATGCCACATATGGCCAGCGCGTCTGTTCCACACATGCAAAAGTGAGCCGGAAAGCTCCTGTTCTCAAAACCCCCCGGGCCTGAAGTCAGTCCAGTTGGAGCAGCAAGTGCGCGTGCTGCGAGACGATCCTGAATTCAAGGAATTCAATCAAGCAAGTGCATCTCTAACTACAGGTGCTAAAACGCAATAAAGAATCCCTCTCTGGCACCTAATTGTCTTCTGTTCTGCAGTGCTCCCTCTGATGGATTGTTGTAACTAAGCTTGCTGTCGGTTATAGGCATTTTAGCACAAGGCCATGGAAGCACGAGCAAGTGTCACACTCAAATTCGCGTGGCGGTCTGGTCCTGGACAACCCTGCACGTTGGCTATCGGGCTGCCACAGCTCAAGGGGCTTCCCTCGCCATTGAGATCCTGGCCATGCTCATCGATTGCTTCGGACGACAAATCATACGGCTGTTTACTCAAAACATACGAGGGGCAGCGTGACCTCTAGCTTTAGTCAACTTTAATCAGCAAGCGTGTGGCCGCACAAACTGCACCGGACATGCTGAAATCAGATTCGTGACTTTGGTGTGGCGATGCGAAATCTGCCACATTGGTTGCGTGGCATAATAACCACCCTTGCACGGCTGGACTTCCTGATTCCTCTGAATGTGCACTGACTTCTGGCCACAATTTTCGCATGTCCTCATTGAGGAACAAACATTGTCCAGGTCTACGTGCATGGCTTCGGATGGTGGTCAGCGCTTCTACGGGGTACATGCGTGTAGGCAAAGCACACACGGACACACACCTGCCAATGTCAGCCATTCAGGTCACCATAGGTTTTGTTGGCACTTTCGTTGGTCCCCTTCTCGTCCTCCCCAAACTGCCTGTAGACTCAAAGCAAGTGTCAGTGTGTCAGTTGTTGCGGCAGGCTCCTTCAGGCTGGCTTCAGGCAAAACCTGGCGAAGTTTTGTCTGTTGCGACAGCCGAAGCAGCCAGGAACACCAAGAGGTGTGGTCTTGTTGCAATGTTCAGCATTTCCAAGGACAAATACTCCGCAAACAATCATAAACCCGAGCAGCGACCAACTATGTAAAAGCCCTGCAAACACCCCACACCAGCAAGGAACGGCAAGCTAAGATTGTTTCAGGAGCACCCGCCTGAGAAGCCACTTCGGTGACGGGCAGCTGGGAAGCATCATCCTGCTGAAAGATGCTAGCTTCATTAGCTGGCTCATGTGTCCCACGGTCAACAGCACTTGCGTACGATTTGGTGCTGTTCACATGAAGCATGCATGGCAATCATTGAATTCATGCTCAAAGGTTAACGTCATCCCAACGTTCCACGTTCTGGTGTATGCCACCCTCCCCTTGGGTCCTCCTTCTTTGCTCCCAGTACACGGCGTCGGTACATGCTCGCTCGGCTATATAGCTTCCCAGGTCACTGGCTGCAGGGACAAATCAAGAAAAGCAAAAAACTGCCAATAGCCAAGGCCTTCAAAGGTCCTGCACCAATTTGCTGGGAAACACCCGGCCAAGGCAAAGATTGTGCTGCCGTGGATGCGGCGAAGCAATATCCACTCAACATGTCACTATCCAACAGAATTGTCATGGAGACTAATGTTCTGCACCAACTGGATAAAATATTGGTGGCAATGACAGCACGCAAGGCGCGCACAATCGCTTGCCAGGACCGATGCCGCTTATCCGCTAAAGAGTGCGCGAGAGGCTGTTTGGGATAGAACCTCTCAAGCGGCACCCGATCCTCAGTACATCGATCGAACTGGCAGTCAAACTCTGCAATGACCAATCTATGCGCAGCCGTAGATCGGGCCAGTCTCACGCTGAGATACCGACTGTGGCTGCAATGCACTCCAGCCCACAGCTTGAGCATAGCGGTCACAAGTAGCGACAATGATGAATCCCGCGAAGCCAAGCAAGGGCAAGAACGCGACAGCGGCATGCTTGATTTTTTCCATGGCAAAGGAAGTTGAAGCTGTGTTTTTTGCAGCACAAAGAGCACATTCACGTGCTGAAATGCTATCATTGGCGGAAATGGTTCTACACAAATCCAATACCGGTGACAGGAGACCCGTCCCACCAGCGGCAAATATACAATCCATGACATTGCAGAGTTCGTGAACTGCGCACGAAAGCTATTGCAAAGTCCCATTGCCTTTGAGCAATGAACCCCGGGCCCAAAAAAATACAGCGCCGGCTGCGCAACGCTGTGTGTGCCGAATTCTAGCTCAACCAGCGAGTCATTAAAAGTCCGCGTCCAAAGCAAAGCGGTCCTCTTCGGAAGAACCGCCCATGACACCTGCCTTTTGGTACTCTCCCACCCTCTTCTCGAAGAAGTTAGTCTTGCCCTGCAGGGAGATGAGCTCCATCCAGTCAAAGGGGTTGGTTGCGTTGAAGACTTTCCTGGGCGACTCGAGCTGTGAGGCTTGCTCTCACTATCACTCAGGGGGGAAGCTGCCTGTTGACCCTCTAAGCCTTGGTCAAGGTCGCAAAGGGTGAAAGGGTCCGAAGACAGGGTCCCACGGTATACTCTTATGACTCGCCTGTCACCAAACGACTCTAAGTCTCGAATGCCCAAGCGCGCAAAGAAGTCGGTCGGCCACAAACTCAATGTATTGGGCCATGAGATCCGCGTTCATTCCGATCAAGTCGCAGGGCAAAGCTTCGCAAATGAACTTGCGCTCTGTCTCCACGGCCCCTTTGATGATGTCGTGAACTACCTCCTTGACAGGTGCTGTGCGAGATTCTCGTCTCATTGGGTCTACAATGGTCGAACTGGTGCGCCCAAATCTTTCACAGGACATCCAATTACAACAAAACCAACCAGCGAAGTAGTGCAAGTTGAAACTTTGGCTGCTATGCCATGTGGGTGTCTACCCTGTGGAAATTGATACGTGTGTACAATGCTCCGTCCCCTTGAAAGTGGATGACAGGGAAGGGTGAAAAATGACCACTGCTCACGATGTGACCCTCAGTAACTGGTGAACCCCATGTCATTGCCCGTCCTCCGGCAACTTGTTCTCCAGCATGCTGTACAATAGACACGCAAAGTCTGCGTGAAGGCCCTCATCTCCTCGGGTGGCGAAAGCCTCACTTTAGGTCTCGCTAAGTAAAACCATCCGCAAGAACACCAAGCATCCAGTTTTGTATAACAGATTCAACTTGCTGCGATTTTGTACCCCTCGGGCCCCTCAGTCCCTCGATCGCTTCGGGAGGGTCCGGGGTCCCCTCTTGCACCGGGCGGCGCGAGATGAGCTCATTGGAGAAGCAAAGGCCGGGCATGAGACCCCGCTTCTTCAGCCAGTAGATTGCGCAAAAGGATCCGCTGAAAAGCACACCTGCCCAAGAAACGAAAAACGTAGTGAATTGGTTCCAGCAACATGGTGGCCGAATGGGTATCACTCTTATTGCTTCACAAAATTGGCAAGTCATGCATGTCTTTGCTGCTGAGCGGGAAAACCGCATCCGAGCAACTCAACCTAGGCAAAAATAGCAGGCCTTTGTGCACGCGTTCCATGTAAGTACATAAGATGTTCGTGTCAATTGCGCGCAAGTTTTACGATCTACACGGCATGCGAACAATATCTCGCCTACCTAAAACTTAGTGTGAGCTGCTTAGGAGGAAAAACAAAGACTCTTCTCAGCGCATCCTCAGTTATTGGCTTTCGTCGCAAACAACCATATGAATACAAGACAGAAGAATATCAAATCCTCACCAAATATTAAAAGGAACAAAGCACGGTGAGCATGATAATTATGATTGAAACTTTTGAAGTGGTCCAGTTAAAGCCCTAGCCTCAGCTGTCAAAGGCGTCTAAATTGGGTGACCCAAAACAAATGTGTTCTAGCATCCTACACATATGATAGGTGCATGCTGGAAGACGTTTGCTAGAACCCGTTTGCAAGGTCCTCTGAATAAAGCCTGTAAGTCATCTGAATCTGTGTCCGGATTCAGAAAGTACACCCAAGTCGTAATTTAACAAGGGAACATCTCCTGGATCAAGGACAGTCGAAGACTTTCAAGTTAGCTTTCTTGTGCAGTCGAATCCCAACAGAAACAGTGGCCTCTCAGCCTGCAAATACCCTTCAACTCTTCCCACATCTCCTCGCCCTAGCTCCCCGCACACCTTCGACGGCCGCGAAAGCAACGATGCGCTCCGCAAAGCTGCAGGCGGTGTTCATCCACTGCACCGCCCACTTTGCCTTCTCCTGGGCTTAGATGAACGAAACTGCCCGGCTCTCCGCCTTTCCGCCTTTCCGCCTTTCCGCCTTCCTTTCCTGATTTTGTGGAGGGTTGCATCACAGGCCTGGTGCCTCTCAGGAGTCTCACATTTGAATTCCAGCGCTTGAAGACGTCAAACACCTGGTGCCTCAAACCGGGGAAGCGGACGTCCGTTGCTCTCGCAAATTGGAGAAGAACACATTCTGAGGCAGAGCCTCCAGTCCCGCTTTGAGCTTTGCCTCTAAGACTTTGCATATTTGAGGCCAACCTCAAGAGATCACAACAGCAGTGGCTGCTGGCTGTGATACTCTTGGAGCCAGCATCAACCATCCTCATTGTCCCTGACCTTGTGAAATGATGATTTGGGTCCCGGTCGAAATTGTTCTGAAAGACAGAAGGAAAGAAAGCAAGAAAGAAATGAAGAATGATCAACGAAGGGGGGTTAGACTCGCAAGCAAGCCGAAGACCCACTACCACCCTTGCAGTCTCCTGCACTGCAGGCATCGTGGCAATGGCGTTGAAGACCTTGTCCTTTTCGACAGGATCCTTGATGTACCTTGATATTGTGCTTGTTTACTGTCTAAAACTGTCTTAACGTGGATCATGTCATCTCTCGTAGCAGTACGTCTCACACAAGAGCAAAACCCTCAAAAACTACAGCCTCTGTGTATCTGTGATCGCCTCAGCCCAGTCCCGTCTTGATATTGAAGCGTTGATGACAATGTGTTCCCCCCTGTGCCACCAGTCCATGCGATTTGGAAGCAATATGGCGACAGAGGTCAGTCATTGCAGCTGATGCTGTTATCGCAAACTAGTTTTTAACAAGCTAGCATGTGCGTAATCGCGGTATCCAGTACAGAACTCACTCACTTGGACAGCACATTCCAAACAGCAAGTTCCTCACATGCCAAAGAGAGCTGGACAACGACTACGGGAAAAACATATGCAACCCTGAATCTCATGTGAGTGAGGAACCAAAACTGGCCACTTTCAACCAGCCCCAGAGCAAAGCCCACCACGGTCTGTGGATCACGTTCTTCACCCTCCATGCGCATAAGGCACTGCTCGATCAGTAGCGAGTAGGTCTCGGAGTGGATGTTCTCCATGGCCATCTGAAATCCATAGAAGGCCCGCGCCTGGCGGAGCAAATAGGATGAGCAAGGCGAAGGAAGCAAGCAAGGCCAGCAGAAAGGTCAAAGTGCCACAGAATCAACTCCGTCCCTTGCTTTCTAAAAACACAAAACAGGAATAGCAGCTGGCCGCATGCGTTGCACACACACGATACACAACCATCATCCCAGCAGCCTGTCAACAACTCAAACACATTGCTGTCGCGTGGCACCAAAATACTGGGCACGTCAACCTGGGTGGTATCTTATTTTGCAAGTCAAAACTGGGCCAGGTGACGCGCCCACATCCATGCAATCAAATCGCAGCCTCCTCCGGAAACGCAAAATGTTGCATAAGTTGTAACGCGGAACATTTAGGTCGGCCAACTTTTTGTTGGTGATCGCACCAGTTCAGAAGGCCATCCTTCACCAAAGAACGAAGACCCGTGCCTCGGGGATTTGCACCTCCGAGGCGAAGTTGGTGGATAAATTCTCCAGGACGATTCCGTCACTTGCCGCGAAGAAGGCAAGCACGTGCTTCACAAAATGCTGCTCCTGGCTTCGCCAAAGCATTATGTGCTGCTTCCGGCGCTTTAACAAATCTAAAGCTGGGGGTCTCGGAGTGTGGAGAATTCACGCACGACGCTTTTGTTGCAGCAGGGCCTCCTGACTCCGAACGGTTTGGGGGTCAAGGTGAAGCTAGACTGAATGTGACCAAGGCGGGAAGAAAGATCGAAATACTGGTGTCCAAAAACAATAATTGCAAGGTGAATGAAGAAGTAGACTGAAGCCAAGCGTACACTCTCAACATTGCAATGAGCCTTGAAACGGGCCGTGTGTGTCTTGTGACCCGCAAACAACACAGACTTGCGCAACTAGGCAACCTGCTGCTTGCGTGCCCATGATGATCTAAGTTGGTGGTAACCCATTTAGTATAGCTTGAGCGGCACGTCTCTAAGCCATAAAGGCCTCACCTCCGAAAACTGCGAGCATTGAGAAAGTCCAAGCGATAGGGTAACTATCTGACGATGCTAGAAGCACACATACAGTCACATACCACCGATGTTTCAGTTGGATCAACAAGGCAGCACTTGCCCCTATCTGTTTTTGTGCTCAAGCGAGCAAACATGAGCTCCCAAAAGACAACTTTGCAACGCACGGCATGCGCAACGTAGTCTGACTGCCTTCGGCCCGCCCTAGCTGGCACGCGCTCGGCACCGCGCTTGCACCCGAGTTGTTTGAAAGGATCAGATCTCCGTGTGGTCCATTGCTTAACTACGTAGTAACTACTTGGGAATTGAAGTGGGCATCGTGTGTGTGTGTGTGTGGGGTCAAAGGCCACCTGATTCGCATCAGCAAGATTGAAAACGACCTTGCAAAGCCAGTCCGCCTTCTGTCTGCCAGGCCTTCTGTACAATATTTTTCTGGGGGGCAGTCCGCCAAGTGGATCGTTCATACCTGACCTTAACCGCAAAAGGAATATGTTTGCTATCCTCCCAGTTCTGTCATCGGACACACCTGAGGTTTGCTCTCTGTCAATGAACGTGGGTGGCTTCCCACTCAATGATTTGCTTTGATATGCATCAAGCACTTCCGGCTGTGCAAGTTGAAGTTGCATCGTCACTGGGCCATCAATAATTTGGAATGGACAATTGCAGTGAACACTCGGACGTTCCGTTTCACGGATGCTTTGGAAATTGAAAAACAAATCCGAGGTCAAATAACAGAAGCAAAAGAAAAGGATCGGACAACGATAATCACGTAAACCCCTGTGCCAAATGGATTGCGTCAGAAGAGCAAGAACTGACTGGCAGCAGCAGCAGCAACAACAGCAGAAGCAGCAGCACGAGCGGCAGCAGCAGCAGCAGCAGCGACGATTACAAGCACAACCGCGACCACAGTCACGACAACGACCACGACAACGATCACCACCACCACCACCACCACCACGACGGCGACGACGACGACGACCACCACCACAACAACACCAACAAAAAACCAAAAACAAAAAACAACCCTCGAGGGCCTGCCTTCTCCGTAAGGTTCTCCCAATCCTTGGCGTCGCTTGCCAGGTCAATTTCCTCCGCAGTCCAGAAGGACGCCTGCGGAGGCAATACAACCACTGCGTGGAAAAGAACTGAAGATCTCTTCAAAGAGGCTTGGTGGGTCATGAGAAGTACAAAGCAGGGAAAGGGTCCAATTGGCATGCCTGAACTGGATTGGACTTATCGGATTGGACCGTTTCGTGTGTGGAGTAAGGGGGACTTGCTGAACGTCACACCACACAAGACCAATCCAAGCCTGAGAGCCAGTTCCCTCGGAGCAAATTCACTCAAAGCAAAGAACCTACCTGACCCATTCAGCAAAAGGCTACCAGACTTGGACCTGGAGACTTTCGTTGCAACTGACGTCTCCGTGTTCCCCGTTTGCTTGTAACTGCAAGGCCAAGCACAATGCAAAACACAGCCGTCGAGCTTTTGACAAGCTGTAAAAGTGCGTTCGACTGCCTTGCTCTGAACAAGATGACATGCAAAATGTGGCCTTTGAAGGGAGATCAAACGGATTCACTTGAGCCACCAGCACATGTGTCAGTCGTTTCGCTGCGATGTGCGCTTTTTTCCGGCCTTCATTGCAACTTGGTGCTCATCTAACACCCTGAAGACCACTCCACGCTGTTCCAGAAGCAGCTCTGTGTTGTCTTGCCCCAGTCTAGCGGCTCCAAACAAAGCAGCCACATGCAGTCTTGCGAAACAACTATTGATGGCAGCTTCTCTAGGTGGAAAGCGGAACAAAACTGCTCCCGGTCCCGGTCAAGGCAGACAACACGATGAATACATGCAACATACGGTGTTCTGCACAAGGCCGCATTTACAATAGTCGATGTGCCTCTCTGTCTGTGTGTGCTGTGCCATGCGTTACCTTGGCACCCCTGTACCCAGAATGCATTCTTTTGAGAGAAAGGGAGAACAACATATCCCAAGGATCGTTCTAATGCAATGCTCTCTTAGTTGACGTCTTCAGTGACAGATTCTATGACAGTGCAGCTCAGCTAGCTGTCCATGTAAATGTGCACATGTGCGTATGCAAAAACAACCAATTTGTAAGGCACCAAACCCCGTGCATAATTAGTACAAGGTCAAGATTGCGGTAAAACCAGTACTCTGACACTCAATCGTACTGAAGCATACTATTCCAAACACTGAAGCAAGACTGTAGCCTCACAGAGATGTCATGCACAGAGGGGTCAAGAGCGGTTGGCCTCATGCTTCTTGTACATCTCGAAGACTGCAGAGTACTGAATGGGAAGCAGCACCCAGCGTCGTGGGTTGCTCTTCAGCAGGGGGTCGTTCTTCTCAAGTCGCTTCATCTCTTCACTGACCGCACTCACAGGCGCACGGACCTCACCTCAGCCCACTCAAGGCTGGGAAGCCTCGAACCACTCAGCCGTCCATTGTCTGATAAACTCACCATCCATGGAGCCTATTGTATCTTCGTTAACACGGGACAGAGTCAGTCAGGTCCGCTAAAAGTGCTGTGAATCTGCAACGTGTTTACTGGACCCCGGAAGAACATGTGTGCCTTCTCACTGGTCGGTTTTCAGAGGTCAAAATCGATGCAAACATGTCAGTGCCATTCTGGTAACATTTACTATCCCACATCATGTTGAAGCGGCCGTGCTCAATGCCATGAACAATGACGCCAACTTGATGGATCCCAACAAGGCTGGGAATTGCATTCAGGATTTCATAGCGTTTTGTTAGTCGATGTATAGAAGCAATTCTCACAGTGCAGATTCCCCGCAAACAATTTTACATCCTGCCACCCATTTGCATCCATGGCAGCATTGTCGGGCACCAAAACAGTTTTGCCTTCAACTAGAAACAATGTTTCTAGGCCTGTTTCCCACTTCATCAGTTTGGGATTGACATTTGCGCCAAGTTGCATCACGACAGCGTCTGAATATGCTAGACATTGGAAACAAACATTGCTTTGGTAATTCGGACACAAGTGCGAATCCAAACAGCTGAAGTGACTGAGAGCTGGAATACACGCCAACATCACTTTTGAACAGAGAGAGTTCCATTCCTTTCTGATATACATCCCGAACAAAACCAAACCATGTGCCGTGAAGTCACCCAAAGCCTCCATCTTGCACGGAAATGGCGGGTGGAGCACTGACTCGAGCCGGAAGAACTCCGGCAAGCAGGAAGTGTGTGTGTTGTGATGTTGTCTGTCAAAATGCGTGTGTGTGCGTGTGTGTACAAATTGCCTACCCACTAGCAACACCAAAAAGTTGCCGCACGCAGTCTAATATGTTTAGCCATTGTACTGGAACGGCACGAAATCTAACGAGTTAGAATCTTGGTCACTGCTTCAAGCCTAAAGGGACATGCAGGGAAAAAAGCAACCGACCGGAGCAAACTCGATACGCGCTTTTTTACTTGAGCGTTGCTTAGAAGTGCAGGCTCAGAGATGCAGGTGGAGTGACGATGCGCGTCCACTCCATTTTCCTGCATCTCATGCGGAGCCTGTCGGAATACCCCCTGAGGTCAACATTGCGTGTTCGACCATCACACAGGGTGTTTTACCCGTGGGGTGTGAGACGAAAAAGAGGTATGCTGCACATGTATGCAATGCGTGCATAAGTGTGCATGGGAGGATGCGTCCTCCTGCAGGGGGCCAGTCCGGGCTGGCAGAATGCCGATGGCATTCGTCAATGTGCGCCTGCGTGCACTGCGTGGGCCTCGCTGCGTATGCTCGAAATGGTCCTGCGGGAGTATCGAGATGCAGTAAGCCGACGAAATGTTGGGAGCTGACCAGCTTCCATTCATGCGGCTGCATGCGTCCCTCTATCAGGCCTTGTGGAGGCGGCATGCCACCTGGGCCGTGAAAGGGTGGGAGGGTGGGTTCAAAAAAGAACGAAAGAGGGGTCAAACCCTCCAGGCATGTCCCTTACCAAAAGGCTTGAAGCAGAAATGGCACGCGGCCGAAGATTCAACCAAGATTAAAACACAGGGGAAAAGACAAACCCCTAGCGTTAGAATCTTGGTCACTGCTTCAAGCCTAAAGGGACATGCAGGGAAAAAAGCAACCGACCGGAGCAAACTCGATACGCGCTTTTTTACTTGAGCGTTGCTTAGAAGTGCAGGCTCAGAGATGCAGGTGGAGTGACGATGCGCGTCCACTCCATGTTCCTGCATCTCATGCGGAGCCTGTCGGAATACCCCCACTTTAGAGTTCTAAGCAAACGGTCAAATCACCTTACCCCCTCTTTAGTGCGTTTGCGCAGCAGCCACGTGCTCGGGTCTCCACGGTGCGTCCGCAGGGTGAAGTGTGAGAGCTGATGCGTGAGGCCAGAAATCATGCGGCCTGAAGCGCACTCTGGCTTCTGGTCGAGCCTGGAAAGCGGAGGTATTACCTCTGCTCAGCTGGTCTGCCCAGATGTTGTGCTCCCCTGGGATGTGTGACGCGATCACGGACCATTTGTGCTTATGGGCCCAGGCAGCAACAAGTTGCACAAAGACTTGCAAGGGCCAAGAAGTGGTGAACAGCTTATTAACACCGGCTTCGGAAGCTGTGTTATCTGTTCCTGTGGGCATGCAAATGCCATGCACGCCTTGTCCCTCGCAGGACCACGCGATCCGCATGAGTGCTAGTTGGGCCAAGGTTTCGAAGCATGCGATGTAGCGCTGGGCTTCTTTGGTCAGGCATGGCCATTGTTCCTGGACTTCTTGGAATTGCCATGTCTCTGCGAACCACGCAACGGAGTTGCGGGAGATGAACCAACCTCCTATGCCTACTATACTGCCCTCGGCGCATGCATCCGCGGCGGCTTTGCAAGCCAGCATTGGTTTGCTTCTCAGCGGGCATGCGAGGTCGAGATGGAAGCATTGCAGCAGCCATTCTACGCTGTGTTTGCTCATCTTGGACAGGCGAGTGTGCTCTGCGGAGGCGTCCGCTACGCGCACCCAAGCGGACTTGTGGCTAGGCACAACGCGAGGCAGGTCGGCTGGCGTGCGAATGCATGCCCCTTGGAACTCTAGAACTTTAGAGCCTAGCGGCATAAAAATGCCATGCACTGCTGATCTGAGCACGGCTTTGGCGTCTAATGCTGACAGGAAAGATGGCCATAAACGCGCATGGACAGAGAGCATGCAACCCGGCGGCGAGTGCAGGTCTGTGTACAATGGCGCTAGCCAGGATCTGAGTTCGGGGCTCAGGCTGGTAGCCCAAATGAGAAGTCCTAGAACCTGCTCTAGGAGTTTGCGCTTGACCTTTCCTGCTTTGAGCAGCTCGTGCAACTGTCCTTTCAATTTGATGGTTTTTTCCGGCGTGAGTTCGATGGTCTCGTGCAGGAAATTAATGCGCCACCCACACCACGTGAGGTTGTCCTGAAATTGAACTTTCTTCCAGGAGATCGGGGCCGATATGGCTGCAAAAAACATGACCATGAGGGCCAGCTGCGAGTCTGCGTCATTGCGACGCAGTGCGGCTAAAAGGTCATCTACGAACAACCATGCGCGATGCGGGTGCAGTCCCAAAATGCCGTGCAGTAGTCTCAGGAGGAATGCTCCGGTGCGCTGCCACCAGTATGCAGAGAAGCGTGCTCCGAAGTGGCACACTCTATAATGGTACAGGACATTGGCAACCCGAAACAAAAGCAGGCCATGTTCACTGGGGTGCACCTGGATCTGCTTATGCGCTGCTTTGAAATCAAAGCTTGCCCCCACAAAGGACGAGTGCGTGTCCTCGGGGAGGAAGGCTAAGCGCACGTCTGAGGCCATTGGCAGGCTGATGCGTTCGGGAATTGCGCACTTGGGGTTCACCCCACACACAGTGCTGTCTAAGACTAGTCGCGGGTCTTTGCCTTCAGCATGCACGACGTTGAGCTTCCCGACTGCTATGCCTTTATGCCAATGCTGTCTGGCTTGTTCGATGGACATGCTGGTACGAATGACCCATCCGTTTGCAATTTCTTTTTCTAGCAAGGCGGACACTGTTTCTGGTTCCGCTTCAGCGGCTTTCCAGTTGCCGATGCACTCGGTGAGTTCACTAGGCAGGTCTGCCTGGGGTTTTGGCGGCCACTGCATGCTGCGCGGCAACTCCGACACCGCCCCTGTTGGCACGCCTTCTGCCAGCAGCGGCACTAGTTTGAGGTCGGGGTCATTGGATGCCGTCGCTAGGGCATGCAAAAGTGATAGGCGGTACGGCTGTCCTTCATCGGGCGCAAGCTCGGATGGGCACGGCATGCTCATGGCGCGGAATGCTATTCGTGCTGCCTCCTCGGATTGCTGTTCCGAGAGAGGAGGGGATGCGTTGCCGGAGCCCACATGGGCCAGAATTTTTGGGATGAGTTTTTGTTCGTTTAGCCAATGCAGCCAGGCCCGAGCGACTATGGTGAGCGGGTGGTTTGGTTGAGGGATTGAGTGGTCTGCAGTTGAATGCATGCCAGCTCCGTCGCATACCCGCAGGCGCACGGGGTGCAGTGAAAGCGGGGAGGGTTTGCTTAAGCGGCGGACCTCGGGCTGCGTGCTCACTTTGAATGCGCAATGTTTGATCAAACTTGCTGCAAGACTTGCCGGGTATTCGGCTGTAAGCGTGCTCAGGTACTGGCCTGAGCTTCCCTGAACTCCAGCTATGCTGGCGTGCTTTTGTTGATGCGTGCATCTGCTGGCCACGTGCTGGATGCATGCATTGTTGCTGGCGAAGCACCATGATTTGGAGAGCAGCATACCATGTTGGCACGCATCCACCCATGCGAGGTGCCCGTGAAAGTTTTGTAAGCACTGGAAATTTTCCGGCTCTAACCACGCCATGCTGGACGGTGGCTGCTCGAAGATTGCTACGCCACTTTGTGAGGCTACTGCTTTGAACAGCTCTCGTCCTCTTCTGTGGATTTCGCGGCTGTCGCGAACCCGAGAGAGTTCTGCTGGTGACAAATTGGGCACACCTAGCATGCATGAAGGTGTGCGTAACGCTTTGGGCCCGCCCGGCCTAAGCTTGAGCCGGGAGTATTCCTTGCACGGCGGTGCTAGGGTTAGCAAACTAACGCTGCCCGACCAGCATATGCGTAGAAGCAGTTCGAACCATGCGTCATCCAGAATGTTGTGCTGAGGATTGGCGTCCAGGTCAAAGGCTTCGAAGCGCGCCAGGCCTCGTTGGTCTGCTGCCGCGGAAATTGGTGCACGCACTCCTGCGAAAACGTCCAGCAATCGTCCTTGCCTGGGCGTATGCGAGGCTCTGGCGTCTGCAGGTGTGGGTTGGCATGCGGGATTGGGCACATTGGATGCGGCCGGCGGTACTGCACCGTCCGGGGAAGTTGCCGGGACTTCCCGCGGACTGTTTCATGTGTGGCTTGTTGCGTGCTGGGATGCCGGATGCGTCTGCTGGCACCCTTTTATTGCGCACACATGTGCAAACTGGCAGTTGTCTGATTTGCACTGCCCCGTTTGGAATCTGCGGCAAATAGGCTTTCCATTGCGCGAGGTAGCCCAGGCGTTTTTGGACTTTCCTTTCCCCTTGCCTTTGCCTTTCTTGTGCGGCGGCTCGGATTTTTGCGGCCGGCTGGCGGGCCGTTTGGGCTGCCTGGGAGTCAGTTGGGCCCGTTTAGCGGGAGGTAGTGCAGGCATGGCTTTGGAGATTTTAGGTCGCAGCATGAGGAGCGAATGGATCTCCATGCGGCCATGCGTGAGTTCGTGGAAGGCATCGTCCATGGACCATTTGCGATGCAGAAGGTCTACGATTGTGCCCCAAATCTGGCGATCTGCATGCAAGAGTTCTGAGGTCGTGACTGTGCGCAGGGACAGTGCGGGGTCTGGCTGCGTGAGGCACATGCTGGCAATTTGCTGATCCAATGCTTTGGCGTTCAGTAGGTGCACGGCTTGGCACAGGGCCAATGCATTGCGGAACACTTGTTGAGTGCGATGCAGCCAGCTAGCTGTGAGTGCTCTGCCCTCCACACTGACCTCTGGGGTTTCGTCGAAGAATGCATGCGTCAGTAGCTGTGCTTCGGTGCGTGCTACTTTATGTGAACGTGCTTCCATGGCTTCTTGGTATTGGCGTGCACTGAGTCTCAACTGCCACGGGATCCATTTGAAATGCTTGGATTTGGTCATGTCATAGACCATGCTTAAAAGGCGGATGCTAGGCATGCTGTCTGGACCTAACAGCTCGCCTGGGTAGTTCTTTTGGAACTTGTCTACTAAGTCCTGCACGACTTCTGGGCTCAGCTTAGGGGGCAGATGTTCTGCCCATGCAATTGCGGGTGATGTCTGCGGACCGGGCAAAACCTGTCCTGTATGCGGCCCGGATGCTGTTGGCGTCAGGGCCAAGGATTCCTGCGAGGCGGATGCCTTGGCCATGACAAAGGCTCTCCTAATGCGTGCCGCAGGTATCGAGTGCTCTGGATCCGTGACTCCCATCGCGGTCCACGTCTCAGCAGGCACGCCGTCCAACAGCTTGCTGAGATCGGATGCATCGGCGTAAGCGTAAGCGAAATCTGCAATGTCCTCAAAACCCAGGCCAAGGACATGCTCGACCAGCACGTCTGGCACCCGAGCGCTTGACAGCAAATTGCGCATGGCTTCGGCCAATGTTACTTGTTCCTCTGTGTCCGCCATGCTGGGCTAAGGCGGAGGATTGGTTTGGGATACTGTTAGTCAGCTAGAAGATAGCTGGTGGCAGCATGCAACAAGAAAAGATGTGTCAAGTGTGCAAAAAACCGGCGGAAATGCTTGCACTGAGCTGGGGTGCGGGCCTGCTGGTCGCGACAAAGATCGCCTTGTGGACGTTCCGGCCTGGGGGCGGGTCTGCACACTCGCCCAACACTCATGGCGGTCACCTGCAAGTGAAACCTTTTTGTGCTACGGCATGAGCGAGAATGCG
This sequence comes from Effrenium voratum, assembly GCA_963377175.1. Taxonomy (NCBI): domain Eukaryota; class Dinophyceae; order Suessiales; family Symbiodiniaceae; genus Effrenium; species Effrenium voratum. The sequence goes on along the minus strand of CAUJNA010000194.1, from coordinate 52,479 downwards.
TGCTGGCACGCGTTATGCTTGCATAAGTGCTCTTGGCCTAAGTAGTCAATGCGATGCACTGGTACCTGGATCCCCAGGCCGCATGCTGTACAAAAGGCGGATTGCAGGTGCTCCGGGGAGCTGCATACTGCATGCACTGCTGCCCCGGTAGTGAGTTGAACCAAGCAGAGTGCTGACGATGATCGTGGAGGAGGTGCTTCATCTGGGCACTCTTCTCCTGATTCGTGTGAGCTGGAGCTGGCTGACGATTGAATGTCCTGCACTGCCCATGCCTCGGGGTCCGCTATGCAAGGTTGAATTTGCTGTTCCCTGATGTAGGTAAACATGCGTAGCGGTGCGGGAAGGTCCAGTAAATTTATGCTCTCTGGGATGGGCTGTGCATCAACGCGGAAAAGCGGCTCGAAGACTGGATGCTGACCTCCCCTGGATTGCGGGCGAGTGGGTCGCCAGCCTCGGATGAGTGCGGCTGCTATCTGCGCTTGCACCCAGAGGCTTTCGATTGTGTCGTCGCGGCTGTACAGTTGCACCGAATTGATACGGTGATGCCCTTGCTGACGTCTGGACTCCTCTGGCAAACGGAGTTGGGCCGAAGCGCTCAAGAGTGCCACTGTTAGGCTGTGCAGCGTGTATGCATGCGCCTCGTCTGAGTTGAGGCATGCTGAAGTGCGAGGCTCCCAAGGGACTTGTACTGCCCAGCGCAGCAACGACAAGGCCTGCGTGTGTGGAAGCGGGCCCGAAAATTTTGGGTGAGTTTTTTCGTCAAGGCATGCGAACACGGGCATGATGAAATCTGGCTCGGGCAAACTGAAAGGTTCTGAAACACTTTGAGCGACTGCTTCGCCAAGGCTTTCGAGCCATCTTAATGCCCAAGAGGATTGTGCACTGCGTCCTGTGAGGCCGAACAGAGTGCAAGCCCAAGGCTGTCCTAGTTTTGTAGTCTTTGTCGCCCAGCATGATCCTCGCAGAGCATGCTGAGTAAGACTGATCTCTTTAATTTTGATGCGCTGCATGTCCCCGAACCGCATGCTGGTGTGGGCCGCCAAAAGAAATGCGCCCAGTGTGATGCGCAGGTTATGCGTGCAGTCGGCTGCACAAACCTTACGCTCCCAGGATGCCAGAATTGCCAGGGGCAGAGGCAGAGCCTCCTTTCTTTCCTGAGGCTGCTGAGGGGAAGCGAAGGCTTTTGCGAGCGGGTTGGAGAGAAGAATGGCTAACGATTCAATTTGACCTATGCGAGCAAGCCAAGAAAGCGCTTTTAGCATGGGTCGAGGTGCTATGCGTACGCTGCTGCGGTCTTCCAGCTTGGAGTTTTCGCAGGCATGCAAAAGGTCCACCAGGTGCACGAGAAGCAGGTTTTCCAAGCCGAAGCCAAGTGCTTTGATGAATGCCAAAAAGGCGCGTATGCACCTGAAGTACTGGGCAATGGTGGACGGTGTGTATGCACGGAGCGACGCCTCGAAGGCCGCGTATGGGTCCTGAGATGCAGCTGCGGCCACAAAGGTGATTGAGCAGGATCCAATTTGTGCTAGCAGGTCCTGCCAGTCTTGAATGCACTTCTCGCGTTGGGTGGCTTGGCTCTGTCTGAAACGAGGGGCTATGGCCCGTCCTGGCTGGGCCCTTGACCCGAGGTCTAAGGGACCGGGGTTGAAGGGTGCCGCTGATGGCTCGTGCCGGATTGCTGAATGCGGTTTGGGTGCCTGCCCAATGCTGCGGGGCTGCGGCCTGCAAGGCGGTCGTGGCAACGGGTGGCCATGCTCTGCAAACCATGGGAAAAGAGGTGACGGCTGCGTCACTGGCAGGCCTCCACGGGCGAGGATTGGTGCAGGCTGAGCTTTGGGATGGTTAAGAGGGGGTGGGGGCCGAAGCGGATGCGTCAACATGTGCACGCCTACCGGAGCACCTGTTGCTAGCGTTGGTGCATGTTCAGCGGAACGTGGCTGGGCGGCAAGTGGATGTGGAGCGCTGCTTGCTGTTGCATGCGGACTGGAACGCAGGTCCTGGATGCTATGACGGGGCCTCAGTCTAGGCGCCGGCTTCGGCTTTGCGGTTGGCTGCATAAAGAGATGCTCCGAGTTGTGGGACTCCTGCGTTTCGCTGTCGGCATCCTGATGGAGCGGTCTTTTCACTGACCATGCCGACCCCCAGCGGTCACGAACGCGCCATGGCATGGGCGTGATGGAGGGGAAGCTGTGTCTGTGGCAAAGATGAACCTGCGCCACAGAGCATTGGCAGAGATGCCGTGGCATGGAATGCAAACGCGTCACGTGAATGCCTGCTGCATGTAGGCGCGTAACGCGGTGTCGAGGAGGCCTGGATGCGGACCTAGAAGTCGGTCTGTTTGTACCTGGAGAGTCGGATGCATGCAACCCTGGCTTAGGGAGGCTTGCTGGCAACATGACTCCAATTGCATGGCGAATGTTCTTTTTTCTCGCCTTCCTGTTTAAAAAGCACGGCAAAAACCTGTACGTGCCCCGGCAGGGAGTGCGGTCGCTTGCATGCATGCCATGCTGTCGGGCCGATGCAAAATGCGAACGCGTGCAATGCATCAGCGGTTGAGGTCGCGGGCGTCCGCGACACACCCGCTGCAGCGATGCCTGTCATGCGTATCTGTGGAGGTGTCGACCACGTATTGACCGCACACTGCATCGTAAGGGCATGCGGAATTTGCACATGGCAGGCAGCAGCTGATGCGGTTGTCATCGAGGTACAACATGCGTAGTCCGCGGCCCTGCGTCTCCATGCGACGCATGGTGCGGGGCAGACGCACCGAGGGGATGCGTATGCATGCTTCCAGCTGCTGAACAAATGCGGCCCGCTGTTGCCTTTTTGGCATCTCGGGTAGTGGCGTTGGACGGGAACTTGCACCCGGGTTTCCGGGGTGATGCATGCTGTATGCCGCAATGCGTTGGTTGGCGGCATATGCTGGGTCGATGCTGTAGGAATGCGTGGCGGGATGCCAACGGGTAGCTTCGTCGGGCACCTCGCGGAGGTGCCAATAGTTTGCCCAATAGGACCCGTCATGCGACCACGGGAACCCATGCAGAGGCGGCTGATGGCGAGGGTCGCCTTCTTGTGGGGGCCAATTATGCGGCGTGTCGAGCGGTCGGCATGCCGGGAATTTGGCCCCCGTGGGCGGTGCTTTGTACATGCATGGTGCGGGTCCAGGCTCTGGTTCTGCAGCTGGCTTTGGTTCTGGGTCTATGCGGTTGCGGCGCAAAGCGTCTGGCGTGCTTTCTATGCGGGATGCTCAGGCTGCTCCTCTCTAGCGAGTTGCTCCTCTCGCTCTTCTTCAGTGAGCTGAGCCCACGGTGCCCTGACAGGCGGGGGCTCGGGCATGCTGATTTCTTCTGGAGCCGGCTCCAGCGCCACTAACTCCTTCACCTCCGATGCATGCGCTGGGAGGCAGTCTTCGGGGAGCCCCGGTGGGTCTGGGCGGAGCAAGCTTGCTGGCTTTGCCTTGCACTTGGGCTCCGCTGTTGCGGATGCATGCTCGGGGGCCGGCGCAACATGCGGGTCCGAAAAATCGAGGAGGTCGGTGTTGGATGGACCCGGTGCGTTGGATGCGTCCTCTGGTTGCATTGACCCTGCATCGGACTGCTGCTGCGCAAGCATGCGGATGATTTCCTGCAAGAATGCGGGATTGTTCTGGTTCTCCGCCACCATGCGCTGCAAGTCCATGGCGAAGGATGCTGGACGAGGCAGGCGTAAAAAGCGGGCACTGTTGCTGCATGGCAGAAAAAAGGCTGACACGGGCAAGAAATGGGTCATGCGACCGTGACAGCAGGACATGCTGCAACATGCGATGCTATCAGCGTAACAGGGCTCACGTGAGGAGGTCGACGTCTGCATGCCGCGGAGTGTCCACGCCTTGGGCGCGTGTCTTCAAGGCATGCAGTGTGAAAATTGGAAAAACAGGCTGCACAAGTTCGAAATCCTGATTTCCCGTGCAATCTGGCACGCTGCACACGTGGGTTGCCTTGCATGCTTTATCGTAAAAATTATCGGCCTGGAACCTGATGCAGTAAGGTGCATGGCGTTGCGAGGCGGGTTGAGGCAGGCCTGGCGGAAAGGCTGAAACTGGGCTGGGCTCTGGTTGCGAGGGGCTGGGCATGCACTGAGTCCACTCGTCGGCCAGCTCTGCCAACTCGTGATGCCTGTCTGACCACTGCAAGAAATGCGCACTGCGGGGCATTGGAAGCATGTGGACATAGGAGTTGATGCTCTCCAGCAACGCGATGCTGGAGCGGATGGTGAGAGCTATGTCCTCCATCATCAGGCATGCCTCCCACTCGCGAAGCAATTCTAAGCACGGTTGCATGTTTGTATGCATGCTGTGCCTAGAGCGAAATTTGACATTTCAAGCGTGCTATGCAAAAAGTCATGCCGCGCACCCCCAAAATGCAGAGGATGTCAAGCAAGAAGTTGCAAAGATGCCCCATGCGATTGATGCATTTGAGTCGAATTCGATGCTCTGGGCGGCGTCCACTTGTCGAGCAGCTGTGCGAAGCCTTCTTGCAGGATGCGGGAAGGCGAAGCGTCTGCGCGGTGGCACTGGGGCCATTGGCGCGGGGTGAGTTCCTCGATATCTTCGATGGAGTCAAGGCATGCGTCAGCTTCTGCAACCAGAGCCATGCTAGTTAGCGGAAATGGAGGGTGGCCAGGATTAGAACCTTGAGTCAACTGCGGAGACCGCATGTTTAACATGCATTGGCTGCAACCCTGGCAATCCACTGAGACTGGCGCGTATGCAGGCGGTCACCTTAGTACCGGCTGTGCATAGCCGTGATCTTGGACGGTGTCAGCACACAGCAAGTGGCAGTAGTGTTTTAATGCGTCCAGGCATGGTCATCCTGCGTGCCAAGTCGAGGCACGCTGATGCGCTCGCAGCATTGATGCTGTTAAAAAATCTTCTGTCTGAAAGACAGAGGGCAAGGTTTGCAAAAAAGGCGGCAAATGCAAACAGGGTCAGCATGACCATGCAGAAGGCCACAATGCGCATGTAGAAGCGTATGCTGTGCAAGACGAACATGAAGTCTTCGAGGACTATTTCCAAGTCCAGGTAGCTCCTTGCGATGGTCTCATGCATTGCGTCCAGTATCTCATGCTGTTCCATGTGTGCGGATCGGGAAATTTGACTGCAGGCTGGTCGGCTGCGGGATGTGCATACACTGCGGGCATGCGTTGTGCATACGCTACCGCGAAACGCGGCTCATTATGCGAACAGAGTCTGGGATGCTGGCCCCTATGTGAGTCGCGACTCTGAGGGTGATACCTGCGGGATGTCAACGTTGGCGAGGACTCCGTAGCGGAGCCTTGCATTATGCTACGCCTGCGGGCGGAGCTTGCAAGCAAGGTTTCAGAACCTTGAATGCCGTGCAGTGGTGACTGGTACATGCGTGTACGGGCACTCACTGCTCAATGAAGCTGCTATATGCCAGCTGCTCTCAGGGCCTGCGGGCTGAGGGGGAGCTGGATTGTTGATCCTGCGCACACCTTGGTTGCAACAGCGGTGCAACCAGACCTGAAGGCGGCGGCGCCTAAAGTGTAAGGTCGGTGCCGGCCGCTCTTGCGAACACGGTGGTACGCAAGAGAGTGGCCTGGTTCCGAGGCTGCAAATGCGTTGCAGCTCGGCAGCAGGAGACAGGCATGCGATGTATAGACATTGCAAGATCCTGTGAGTCGGGGCACACGCGGTGCGGCCGACTGCTGGGAAGCCTCTGCGGGGCAACCCAGTCCTGTTTGCGAGACATGCTTATGCAAGGACACGCGGCCTTGTGCATGCGCCTGGCCTGCAAACGCGATGCAGCCTGGCCTGAATGAGGTTGGCAAGCAGCTGCGCCTCAAACAGAGGCGTCGCTCGGGGCACTGCGGTGCGGCCGAGGGGTAAATTGCCGTGCATGCCTCTGCGGGGCAAGCGGCTGGGATGAGGTTGGCACGCAGGTGCGCCTCATGCATGTGTCTAGCCAAAGGCATGCGGCCCGGCTGGAATAATGCAAAAATTGGCAAAGGAGCAACAGCGGTGCGTCCCCTGCATCTGAGGCCGGTGCCTGAAAGGTGAATGCGGGCTTGAGTGCAAGCGTGGTCCACTGTAGGCAGGCCGGCGGGAAACCACAACATGTGAGTCATGCACGCAAGTCGGTGCGCGTGAGAGGTGGCAATGCACGATGCATTCACAAAAGGCATTATAAATGGCAGGCACGCAGCTAGTGCAAAAAAGGGCGAGTGGCCGCCTGACAGCTTGGGTGGTTAATTTTAGGCATGCGCTGGATGAGTCGAGTGCGTCACAGGCTACCCATGCTGAGCCTGCGGCGACGTTTGTACTCCGAGTGAGACGTCCATGCAGCTTGAAAATTGCACTGGCAGGGACTTGGAACCCATGCGGCAAGCAAGCATGCTGCTGCTTTTGAAAAGTGGAAATGGCACATTTACGAAAAACACAAACAAATGCAAGCGTGCAGCTGGAAACAGCTGGGCGGAAGGCCGCCTGATTGCTTGGGTGGTTAATTTCAGGCCTGCGCTGCGGCGAGTCAGGTGCGGTCACAATCGAAGCATGCTGAGCTGGTGCGCATTTGTGCTGCAAGCGAAAGAAAAAGGCATGCTGCACTCACCCTGCACGCCTGGGGCGGTTCAGGTGCCGTGCTTCGTTTTCGGAAGTCTCGTCGGATGCCGAGTCTGAGTCGGATGCGGGGACCACTCCGAGGCCCTGCGTGAACCAGCGCAGATCTGAGTGGTTCCAGCACTCCGTGGCCTGGAATGCGGTGCGGTCGCTGGGGGTAAGGCAGTCCCATATGCCGACTGCTATGCCAGGTGTCAAAAAAGAAGTGCACCCGAAGGTACGCGGTGCAGCAGGAGTGGTAGATGCCGGGGCGTCGTCGGGCACGGAGGTGTGCGCGATCCATGCCACGGCGCGTAGTGCATGCGTGGCTCTTGCATCCAGGAACTGCCAAATCAAAGATGATGCAAAATGCATGCACAACTCAAATGCGGTAAAGGCCATGGCGGCGCGGCCGTGCGAAGTTCAAAAAAGAACGAAAGAGGGGTCAAACCCTCCAGGCATGTCCCTTACCAAAAGGCTTGAAGCAGAAATGGCACGCGGCCGAAGATTCAACCAAGATTAAAACACAGGGGAAAAGACAAACCCCTAGCACCATTGCATGGGATGGGCCAAGATCGAAAAGTTCGATGGCCCCAGCCATTTCTCTCAGAACCTATTGAATCAAGCGTTGTCAAGTTAACATGGCAAACGGCCCACTGTAGAAGCTGTCGGCACGTTAGGACACATTCTTCTTGAACAACGCTGCTTGAACGGGTCACCATATCGAGAGCAACGGGTCAAGTGGTGCATTTGGGTGAAAACTGATGCAAACACACAATGATCAACACGTTGGTTGGCTTGGCGTAATGGGGAAGGCACTGTGAGCCGGCTTGGCACGAGCAAGCGCAAACTCTGTCGCACAAACCATGTTGTTAAGGCATGTTGCACTGCTCCCAGCTTGAACCCAAACATGAACCCCCAAAAGAACAAAGCAAGTCCGAAGCGGCCGCAGTTCTTTTTACCGGGATTGCTGAAAGTAGCACTGCTTCCAGGGCACTGGCGCGCCTGGAACAGGAGGTGCGTTGACCCCCCCTGAAACTAAAACGGGCAAGACAATGCGTGTCCTTGCAAGTGAATGCAGTGCTTGCAGGGCGTGGCATGCGTGCCCGCGCCCAAGGTCCGGAGACTGAATGGTCCGGAGACCAGAGTTGGTCCGGAGACCTGGTCCGGAGACCAAGAGGTCCGGAGACCACCAACGAAAGTGCAGAGCGTCTGCGACCTATACTTGCAGAGCCTTGTATAAGGCAGTGCAGGGTGGGTGGGTGGGTTTCAAATGAAACCGCAGGTTTGGGTCAAGGCTAGGAGCAAAACGGCCACCGCGTAGTTCGATTCACAACATGCCCTAAACACAAGGGAAAAGAAACCCTAAGCGTTAAGGCATGTTGCACTGCTCCTAGCTTGAACCCAAACATGAACCCCCAAAAGAACAAAGCAAGTCCGAAGCGGCCGCAGTTCTTTTTACCGGGATTGCTGAAAGTAGCACTGCTTCCAGGGCACTGGTGCGCCTGGAACAGGAGGTGCGTTGACCCCCCTTCAGTGTTTCAGGCAACCCCGGTATAAGCGAGCCAGCTGGGCCGCCGGCCTCATCACCCCCCCTTCAGAGTGGGGTTGTACCTGGCAGGGCAAATGTCCGCGTGACAATGCACGCTTGCGGCTGTGAGCAGCCTGTTGCTCAGGGTCTGCACTTTTTTCGGTCAGAGCGGCTTTGTAAGCGGCTGGCTGACGCAGCCAGTTGTTCTGGCTGACAGGGCGAAGACGGCCATTTGGTCGCAATGCATGTTGGGATGCAAATAAGGCTGGCTAAGCAGTGCTGGAGGCAGCTGCCAGGTGTTCCGGGCGCCAGGGCGCATCCATCGGACACAGCTGAATGCCTCGGCCTGACATTGCTAGGCCCGCAGGGCTGAAGCGTATGCGACTTTCAGGGCGATGGCTGAATCGGGCCAACCGACCTCTGCTGAGATCGTCTGCCCAATCATTGCACCTTCCTGGAACGTGCGTCGGCTGCAGCAGCACATTGTGAGCGTGAGCCCAGAAGGCTGTTAACTGCACGAAAAGTTGCAACGGCCAGGAGGTCGTGAACAACTTGTTAAGGCTTGCTTCCGTTGCGGAATTGTCCGTGCCTGAAGGCATGCTGAACGAGTAGTGCCCACCACCAATGTGGCTGTGGGTTGCTTGCAGTAGCGCTAACTGTGCCCGCGTCTCGAAACATGCGATGTACCGCTGCCCAGGCTTGACAAGGCAAGGCCATACGGCCCGTATGTCCCGCATGTTCCAGGTTTCGGCAAACCAAACCACTTGGAGGATGTGATTGCCCAGCCCCCTATCCCTACCAAGTCGTCTTCGGCACACGCATCCGCGGCAGCCAGTGCTTGCAGCTGGTGTGGCCGCGCCAAGGGCTGAACGGGCGAGCGCTGAAAGCACAACGCCAGCCATGTAAGGCATTGCTGGCTTGACTTGGAAAGGCTAGTATATGGGTTATTGGGGTCCGCGATGCGCACCCACGTGGGTTTGCTAGTGCCGGGCACCCGCGGGATGTCCTGAGGGCAGTGCATGGTGCGACCTGAAATTTCCAAGATTTTGGAGCCCACTGTGATCCACAAGCCGGGAAGGCTATGGCTGGTTTTGAGATCCTTGTTCAAGGATGCTCTGAAGTGAAGGCTGACCACATTTGAGGCGGTATCGAGTGCATCGAGCCTTCTCAGATGCAGTGCAATGCTGGTGGCCCAAATGAGCAGGCCTATGCACTGCTCGAGTGTTTTGCGGAGTACCCGTCTGCTCCCCAGCAGTGCTTTGATCAAGGCGTCCAGCTTGGTCAGCTTAGCGGACACGAGCTGAATGGTGTCGTGGGAGAAGTTGATCTCCCAGCCGCACCAAACAAGGCTGTCCTGGAATTGCGCCTTTTGCCATGAAATTGGCGCCGCAATGGCGCAAAAGAAAAGCACCACCAAGGCAAACATATCTGGCGCGCTATCTCGGAAGAGTGCACACAGAAGGTCGTCCACAACAGGGAAGGCTTTGTGGGGCTTCCAAGCCACCCATGCACCTGGCGAAGCAAAAAAGCGCCAGTGCGCTGCCACCAGAATCGGCCCCCAAAATGGCACACTCTATAGTGATAGAGTTTTCCTTGAAAGGCGAATAGTAGAAGGCCATGCTCTTCGGGGCGGACCTGCACCTGTTTGTGCGCGGCTTTGAAGTCAATGCTGGCGCCCACGAAGGCGCCTGGAGTGTCCTCCGGCTGCGTCGACAGCGCCAGGTCCGATGCCATTGGCAGGCTCAGGCGCTCTGGTAGATGGCATCTGGTATTCACTTGGCACACGGTGCTGTCCAGGACAAGGCGGGCTCTTTCCCTTCTGCAAAAACGACATTTAATTTGCTTACGGCAATGCCTAAGGGCCATTTTTCCCGAGCCTCGGCGATGCTAAGGCCGGTTTCTACAATCCAGTTGTTGGCAATTTCATTGCGCGGCAAGCTTTGCACGGTTTCTGGTTCGTCCTCGGCCATCTTCCAGTTGCCCTCACAGATTTCCAGATCCGGCGGCAGGGCGGAGTCTGGCTTCTTTGGGTCACCCCAAGAGTTGGCCAAGGCCTGCAGCAGGTGGAGTCTGTACGGCTGCCCTGCCTCGGGGCTCATGTCTGGAGGGCAGGGCAATTTTAGAGCCGTGTAAGCTAAATTTGCCAGGCTTTCAGGATTCGTGGCACCAATTTGCGCTCATGCATCCAATGCAGCCAGGGCCTGGCGACTGCTTGCAGTGGGTGTTCTGGCTTGGGACAGCACCAGTCTGCGGAAGAGTGCATTCCTGCTCCGTCGCAGGTCGGGAGCCTGCAAGGCGCCAGTGTGATGGTCCTGGAGATTTCGGAGTGCAATGGCAGTGTTTGTCGGAAGGAACCTGTTTTGCTGACCCTTCCTATGCCTACCTGGGCAAGTTGCAGGGCCAGGGAAGGAGGGTATTCAGCGGTCAGAGTGCTGAGGTATACCCCTTGTTCTTTCACGCCTGCAATGCTTCGGTGCTTGTATGAGTGATTGCAACGGGCCTCCAGGGCCTGTATTTTCGAACTGTTGCAGCCAAACGCCCGCGATTTGCTTTATTGTGCCTGCAGGCGTCTACCCACACCAGGGCACATTGGTGATCGCGTAGCATTTGGAAGTTAGCCTCTTCCAGCCAGGACATGGCGGATGGCGGTTGTTCCCAAATGCCTACGCCTCCTTTGGAGACCACTGCTCTGAACAGGGCTCTGCCGCGGTCGTGAATGGTCTTGCTATCCAGCAGTTTCTTACGCTGCGAAGGCGAAAGGCCGGGGACCCCGTTCATGTACTGCGGCGTTCTCAAGGCTTTGGGCCCGCCAGGGCGTAGTTTGAGTCTGGAATATTCCTTGCAAGGCGGGGCAAGCATTATCAGGGCCACGATTCCTGACCAGCAGAGTCTGAGAAGGGCCTCGAAGACTACGTTATCCAGGATGTCGTGCGCAGTGTCTCCATCCAGATCAAAGGGCTCAAAGCAGTCAAGGCCAAGGCAAAAAGAGCCTCTTTGAGGCTGAATGCAACGGTGATTCCGATGAGCTTGCCTGGGCGGGCGTGTGTGGCCTTGGCGACGCGCCTGGCTCGTTACGAGCGGAAGGCTTGATTCTCTGAGTGTCCCCAAACCTAAGGCTGCAATGGGCGCACAAAAGCAGGGCGCCTAGTAACAGGCCCACGGCGGGCGTGCAAGCGGGGGAAACTATGTGTTCTTCCCATGCTGCAAGTATAGCAAGTGGCAAAGGCAGGGCTTCACGTCGATCGTGTGGTTTGGGGTTGTAGGCGAAGGACTTGATTAAGGGGCTACCCATCAAGTCTAACAGGCTTGATATCTGCCCAACGCGCGCAAACCAAGACAGGGCTTTACTCATCATGATTGCGCTGCACTTGAGCGCAGTGCGGTCCTCTGCTTGAGACACATGGCAGCCTGCGATGAAATCTGAAAGATGGGCCAGGGTAAGGCACATCAAATCACCCACGCACTGATTTACGAAGGTGAGGAAAAGGCGGATGGCGCGGAGGTACTGCGACAGCGCGCCCCCTGAAAATTTCCGCAGAGATGCTTCGACAAGGATCTGTGGGTGTTGCGAGGCTTCCAGGGCTTGCGCTAGCATGCTGCCAGTTTGAGTATCAAAACCCATTCGGCAGTGCATTTGTCCTTCAGCGTGGCCTGCAGCTGAGCAGTTGATGCTTGGGCGCCACCTTGGGAGCCGCCTCTTGCTTGGCCGGCAGGGCATCGTCTGCAAGTCCGGGGCGTTGAGGACGAGGCTTTGGTACCTCGGTTGAGGCGGCCTCTGGATTTGCCGGCAGTGCGTCTTGAGGAGTCTCCGGCGCGGGTGCTGAGTCTGCCGGCGGGGCTTCGGGAGGCAGCTCGGGCGCGAGCTGGTCGGCCCAAGGCTTTTCACTTTTGCTGCAGGGCTGATACAAAAAGTTATCTGCCCTGGCAGGGTCGAAGAGATTCACCAAGGGCGGCTCTTCAGTGCAAGGCTCTGGAAGGTCTTGAATGGACGCCCCTTCAGGCGGCAAGGTCGAAGACTCATCCGTGGGAAGGGCGGCTTCTGGCAACAGGCGAGAAGGATCTCGAGGCCGTCCGTTCAAGGCTGTAAGCATGGCGGTCAAGGCTGCTTGGTTCTCTTCTGTCATGCTGGAGACAATGCCCATCAGGTCTGGCACTGATGAAGGCACCTGGTCCGGCATGCCGAAGGCAAACGAGTGGGGCCGAGCAGGAGCACACTGCTGAAATGGCTACAAACACAAGGCAGTGGTGGCAAAGCGAGTGCACAAATAAAGCAGCCAGTCTGGGGCACGTGATGACAGGGCTGCTGGAGAGCCGGCGCGAGCCTGTCATAATGCCAACGCACAACAGCCATAAAGTGGCATGGATGTGACACGTCTGCCAGATCAAGGCTACGGCAGAATGTGCCTGAGTCTGCCAGTTGACAGTGCTTGTCGAAGTGGGTGTCAAGCAAAGCGCAAGGCACACACTTTTAAATCTGTGAGCATGAAGTAAGGTCCACTGGTTCGTGAGAGTGCATCTCCAAGGCTGGCAATGCGGGCAATGCAGTCTGAAGACGCACAATGATGAATTCAAGGTCTTCAAGGCTGGACAAAACCGCATTCAGGAGGCGGGTTGTCATGGGGCCAGCACAGGCGTGCAAAAGTGAAACTAAGGCTGCCTCTGAGTGCTTGTGCCAGCAAAGTTCCTGAAGTTAGGGTTGCTGGCAGCTGTCAGGAGGCCTCTGGCTGAATGACTTGAGGCCTGGCCAAAGAAGCATGCTGTAGGTTTGCTCCAGTCAAAAGCGGAGGCAAGGCTGTTCACGGTAAAGATCTGGCTCTGATTGGCATATGCAATGGCAAAAGCACACAGTGTCAAAAGGCGGGCAATATGCACTGAGCCCTCGTGAAGGCCAATTCGCAGGATGATGAAGTCCAGGTAATGGTGAAGGTGATTCAGCAGGGCAATCTTGCGTTGCCTGGCAAAAAATGTGTCTGCCCAGCACGCAAGCAGGCTAATCCATTGCTCCACCAATTCAGGGCAGGGCTGAATCTCGCGGGCTGAAAGCGCCATCACAGCGTGTTGAGCGAAAGGGCTGTGGTGTCAAGGCACACTGTGGTAAGCGCCAAGGGCTGGGATCTGCTGGGGTCCCGGCCTGTTGCGCCGACCTGGCGGAGGCGTCTCACAGTGATGGCTCAAAGGTTGACAAGCATGTGTCGTTAGATCTGCAGATGGCACGCCGTGTTTTTCTCGGCAAAGAGCAGTGCCCCATCATGCGAGGGCATGGTATGCAAAGGACACCCAGTGCTGTACAGATTCCACAAGGCATGACAATGCACGGATGCCCTCGATCAGGGTCAGGGCAACAAGGCAAACGGCGGTGACATGGCATAAGAACTTAATGCGCAGAAGGGACTGTGTAGAACTCGTCCAGCATAACCTCAAGGTCCAAGTAGGATGGCGTCTAAGGTGTCTTCATCACACTCCGTGGCACGAAGGGCAAGGCGTTGGGTCGGAGTGTGAACGAGCGCTATGCCAGTGATGCAAAACAAATTTCCGACTGATGGCCAAGTGTGAATGCAACGGTATTATCATGCGCCGGTATAAAAAGAAAAAACAGGGCCTGGAGAGCAGGGCTTATGAAGGTCCCGGAGGAGCCTTAGTTGCCAAAGGCTCGTGGTGCCAAGGCAGCAACCCCGGAGGGAAGCCATTCAAGAGCGGACTCAAGAATGCATGACCGGGGTCATGACTGATAAGCCTGATCGCAGGGCTTGTCAAGGTCCCGGAGGAGCCTCAATTGCCAAGGCACGCTGTGCCAAGCGCAGCCCCGGAGGGCTGTGATTCAAGAGCGGACTCAAGAATGCATGACTGAGGTCATGACTGAAGGCATTGCGCCTTGCGGAGGTCCCGGAGGAGCCTCAATTGCCAAGGCACGCTGCGCCAAGGCAGCAATTTGGAGGCTCAAGAATGCATGACTGAAGTCACGACTGAAGGCATTGCGCCTTGTGGAGGTCCCGGAGGAGCCTCAATTGCCAAGGCACGCTGCGCCAAGGCAGCAACCCTGCAGGGTTGCGATTCAAGAGCGGACTCAAGAATGCATGACTGCGGTCATGACTGAAGGCATTGCGCCTTGTGGAGGTCCCGGAGGAGCCTCAATTGCCAAGGCACGCTGTGCCAAGGCGGCAACCCTGGAGGGCTGCGATTCAAGAGCGGACTCAAGAATGCATGACTGAGGTCATGACTGAAGGCATTGCACCTTGAGAAGGTCCCGGAGGAGCCTCAATTGCCAAGGCGCGCTGTGCCAAGGCAGCAGCCCCGGAGGGATGCGCTCAAGGGCGGACTCAAGAATGACTGGGGTCATGACTGAAGGCATTGCGCCTTGTAAAGGCCCGGAGGAGCTTTAATATACCTGGACACTGGTGTCATGGCAGCAACCCCGGAGGGATGCGATTCTGGAGCGGACTCAAGAATCAATGACTAAGGCCGTAGCGGAGGGACAGGCGCACAGTGCAACACAGGCTTGAAAAGGCTCACGAATGCTGCAGGCAAGGTTGCCAATCAAGTGCACTGAGGTAAGGTGCAAAACGGGCTCAAGGCCCAAGTGCATTGTCACAACTTTTGTTCATTAGCAGGTGGCGTTGAAGGCAAGGCTGTCACGGCGTCTGCCGGCTGCATGTGCTTCACCACAGGCTGAGACAATTTTCACACGGTTGAAATGCGAAGGCTGAGGCATCACGCTGCGCCAGCGTTTCGGCAGAATGTGGACAGGCCCGGGGCGTAGCGGCGGCTGAAAACCTATTGACCCCAGCAGTGCTTTGCGGTGCTGGCGCAACAGACACCAAATTGCAAGGCAAGTAAGGCCGGACACAAGAGCTGTGTAAACGGCGAGACACATTCCAAAGCACAGCAAGGCGTCCATGGCGGCGTTTGCGTTTCAAATGAAACCGCAGGTTTGGGTCAAGGCTAGGAGCAAAACGGCCACCGCGTAGTTCGATTCGCAACATGCCCTAAACACAAGGGAAAAGAAACCCTAAGCGTATTTGTTTATGTATGTCTTTCTCTCCTGCATTTTACATCTAGTCCTCCATGGTTGATTTTGTTTCTACTCCCTTCCCTGCTCTTTCCTTCCCTGCCCTTCCATTCCCTTCCCTGCTCTTCCCTTCCCTTCCCTTCCCTCCCCTCCCCTTCCCTTCCCTTCCCTTTCCTCTCCTCCCCTTCCCTTCCCTTCCCTTCCCTTCCCTTCCCTTCCCTTCCCTCCCTTCCTCCTTTAATTCTGTTTTTTCTCCTTTCTGTGTGTCTTCCTTTTTCGAATAATTCTTTTTGCATTTTCCTTTCCTCATTTCTCCATGTTTGTTTTCTTTGTATTTTTGCTTCTCTGTTAGTTCTCCCTTCCCTTCGCTTCCTTTCCCGTTCCCTTCCCTTCCCTTCCCTTCCCTTCCTTTCCCCTTCCCTCCTTCCCTTCCCTTCCCTTCCCTTCCTCCCTTCCTCCGATATGTCTGTTTTCCTCCTTTGTGTATGTCTTCCTTTTTCGAGTATGTTTTGTTGCATTTTCTTTTCCTCATTTCTCCATGATTGTTCCCGAAAGCATGGCGAAGGGTTCTTCCGCTGGGTTCACTTGAGTTGTTCTCATGAGAGTCATTACAAGGTGTCATTGCCAGGAATCATCATCATGAAAGTCATTGCAAGGAGTCATTGCAAGGAGTCATTGCAAGGAGTCACTGCAAGGAGTCATTGCAAGGAGTCATTGAAAGGAGTCATTGCAAGGAGTCGTGGCAAGGAGTCATTGCGAGGAGTCATGGCAAGGAGTCATGGCAAGGAGTCATTGCAAGGAGTCATGGCAAGGAGTCATTGCAAGGAGTCATTGCAAGGAGTCATTGCAAGGAGTCATTGAAACGAGCAAGGTGTCAAGTGCAAGTTGCAAGTGCAAGGAGTCAAGCGCAATTGACTTGCGATGAGTTAAAATCTCTTCTTAGGGCGGCGGGGTAGTGCCGACGACACTACACGAAAATCGACCCTCTGCGGGGATCGGCGTGGTCGAGGTGCAAAAACCCATGGTTTTTTTGCGATTTCTAAAGTTCCCGCGCGACCCTCTGCGGGGATCGGCGTGGTCGAGGTGCAAAAACTCATGGTTTTTTGCGATTTCTAAAGTGCTCGCGCAACCCTCTGCGGGGATCGGCGTGGTCGAGGTGCAAAAACTCGAGTTGTTTTTTGCGATTTCTGCGGCGCTCGCGCAACCCTCTGCGGGGATCGGCGTGGTCGAGGCGCAAAAACCCATGGTTTTTGTTTGCGATTTCTGCGGTGCCCGCGCAACCCTCTGCAGGGGATCGGCGTGGTCGAGGTGCAAAAACTCGAAGTTTTTTGCGATTTCTACGGTGCTCGCGCAACCCTCTGCGGGAATCGGCGTGGTCGAGGTGCAAAAACTCGAGGTTTTGCGACTTTTGTTGTTCGAACTGGTCCTCGGGAGTTGTCTCGTGGCTCGCGCGCCTGCTCCCGGAACCGGCGGGTCGCGGGTTCGATTCCTCCCTGGTCCGCGGGCGGGCGTCGCAAGACGCAACTTGCATTTTAAAGCAACTTGCGGAGAGCAAATTGCACAGAGCAACTTGCGCAGACCAACTTGCAACGACCAGTTTGCGCAGAGCGCCTTGCCTCGGAGCAACTTGCGCAGAGCAACTTGCACAGTGCAACTTGCGTAGAGCAACTTGCGCAGACCAACTTGCACCGACCAGTTTGCGCAGAGCACCTTGCCTGGCGCTGTCTCGCGCTTGCTTCACGTGTAGGGAAAAAGGAACGCATCCTGCAGCGTTGGGCCGACTGCGATGTTCTGCTTTCGGGCCAACCGTGGTCTAGTTTTTGTGTGTGTCTGTTTCTCTGTTACTTCTCCCTTCCTTCGCTTCCCTACAAGGGAACCACAAACCCCAAGCGTTAGAAACCTGTTCACTGCTTCAAGTTCAAGCGCGCCAAAACATATCGAACAAAAAAGACTGCGACCGAGGCACAGTTTCTTTTCGCAGGAGTTGCTAGAGGCACAGGCTCCGGGATTCAGGTTTGCCCTTTCTTTAGTGCGGTTGCAAGGCACGCCTGGACGCCAGGAAGTAGCCGGCGCAGCTCAAAGCGACGAAGCTGCACGAAAGTCTGAAGCGTCCAACAGGTGGTGTTATAAGATGTACGCACTGCTCCAACCGTAAACACCCGAACCCCCCCAACAGTCGACAAGGGCGCGTTCCCCTTTTTGGTCGGGTTGCGCTGGAGTCCCTAGCTGACAGTAGTGCGCGCGCAGCGCAACGGTTGCGGGCGACAATGCAAAGCAGCAGCGCACGGTCGCTGTATTTGCCCGTGTGGTCAAGCACCCCACAGAGCGGCGCCTTTCTTCCCTGCCTGAGGGCGCCGTGCAAGGCAAGGCTGGTTGCAAACTATCTGTGGCGCGGTCCTCGTCTCCAAGGCGCGTTGTGAGCGTGCAGAGTCAGGCTTTGGCCTGAGCTCGCGACGCTCTCCGACGCCGCCTGCAGCAAATCGCCGAAGGACAACACGCTCACCCAAAAACCCTGTACGGCCCACCGCTGCCGTCTCCTCTATGGCTTGCGCTGCGCCTTGCTCCATTTTCTGGGCACGCTGCCCCGCCTCGTCCAGGACGCTCAACGTCGTTGGGTCGACTGTGATCTGCCACCAGGCAAAGTGCGGTTGCCGCTGACCACGCGCGCGCTTGGCGGAGGGCATGCAGGTTGGAGCGGGACGATGATTTCGCCTTCCTGTTCCTGTCGCAGGAGGAGGGCCGGCCAGGCAGAGGAGCGCCTGACGCACCACTCCGGCTTGCGGACGGCCACGTGGGCTTTGACAACCTCCGCACCCGGACGCGTTCGTCTTCGCGTGGCAGCGAACCACGGATGGGCTGGAGTCTCCAACAGCGCACTCCGACCGCCTGCACTTTGGGTTCATTTGTCCAGCGTTGCAGTTCTGCTAGGCTTGTTCACGGCGGCGTTGTCTTTTGTTGCGGTTGTTCGTGGCCTAAGAGTGTGCGTATGCGCGCGCGCGTGGGCGTGCGCGTGTGTTGTTTGTCTGTTCGTTTGTGGCTTGATTGTTTGTTTGTTTGTTTGTGTTTGCCTGTTTTTGTTTCTTTGTTTGTTTGTCTTTCTTGTTTGTTTTTGTTTGTCTGATTTGCGCGAAACTCGCACCCCGAGCCCCGAGACCCGAGACCGAAGACCCGAGACCCGAGACCCAAGACCCGAGGCCCGACACCCCGAGAGCCGAGCCCGACACCCAAGACGCGAGATCCGAGACGCGAGGCCCAAGACCGAGAACCAAGACCCGAGACCCGAGACCCGAGACCCGCCAAATGGTAAGCACGCCAGGACCTGCGCCCGCTCAGCACTGCACCCATGCCTGCCAAATTGTAAGCGCGCCCGCTCAACTGCACCCGCCGCTCACACCCGCACACGCGCACCCGCTCAGCACTGCACACACGCCTGCCAATTGGTAAGCACGCCCGCTCACCTGCACCCGCTCGGCACTGCACACGTGCCTCAAAAAATGGCAGGGAAACGTCCACCCATCACTGCGCTCATAAACGGTAAGCACGCCCGCTGATGTGCGCTCGCTGTGGTCACCACACCCGCTCACCTGCACCCGCTCAGCACTGCACACATGCCTGCTAGATGGTAAGTGCCAAATGGTAAGCACGAGCGCGTCTTGGAGCTCCGAGAAAGGCCCAGCAAGTCGGGCAAGACCGCGGCGCTGATCAGCCTGGTTCTGGAGCAGTATCAAGGCGTCTTCGAAAGGATCTACGTCTTCAGCCCAAGCATCAACATCAACGACGGCTGGGCCCCCGTCAAGAAGTACATTGAGCAGGACCTGGGGGCGCACACGGAGCGTGAGCAGGCCCACTGGGAAAGGTGGGACGAGGCGCCGCTGCGGCGCATCATCCAGCAGCAGCGTAAGACCACCGAGGCGTCTAAGAAGCTAGACATGAAGAAACTGTACCAGGTCCTGATAATCATCCTAGAAGCTGACGCTCATCAGCGCGGCAGCACGCACAAACATGCAGTTCCTAAGTTCCTTCCTCGTCTTCTACCTGAGACGTTCTACAACAACGCCAGTCGCCCGTCCGCGTTCGCCAAACGGGCGCAAGGTTGGGCTTCCTAAAGAAAAGGGTGACGTCGACAGCCGCAAGAGGGGCCGCTGCCTCTGCTGGGTTGGCACGCTGACCTGGGCACTGTTGAAGGGGCCTACACAGCCCGTGGATCGTCGCCTACGACAGCAACCGGCTGATTCTGAACAACCTGCTGCGCCCCCGACGCGGCGGACTACCCTACTTCGCCGTCCGCCTCCCCACCCAAGCCCTTCAGCGTCAACCACATGCTCGGCAAGCCTCATCTTTGCAAGTGTTCGAGTTCGTTTGGATGATGGCCTGCAGCAAGGTCTACCTGCGCTGCGCCCAACGCCAGCCGCGCGCTGGGCAACCTGGGAGACAACACGCCCAAGATCCCGCTGAACAGCGGCGCGGGTGCGTTGTGGAGACGGGCCGTCAATCCATCATAGGCCAACTGCCTCTCCTTGTCTCTTAGCTTCTTGGGCTGGGCTGTACCTCAGGCTGGTGCCTTGGACTGCACCTTGAGCTCCTTGTGCTTGGCGTTGTTATTACATCAGGCGCTTGCTCTCTGATGATCTCCATGACCGTGCGCCGTCCCTTGGGTGTCTTTACGTCAAATCCGGCGCGGATGTCTACGGAGTCCCAACCTTAAGACCTGAGAGTGCGCACCATTGACTGAATCTGGCACTTCCTGCAAAGATCTTGAGAACGTGGATCTTTCCTTTACGTACACAATTCCAGTGCGCTTGTTCACGGATGCGAGGTCCTCGACGAACATGTTCTCTGCCGGATGAGGCGCGCAGACTTGGGAGTTGTTTTTCCCGCGATGCGTAATGGCACTGAGGATTTTGGCTTAGGAGCTGGTGCGGATGACTCCTTCTTCTTCGCGTCGGCAGAGGAGCCGGTTTGCTCCTTCTGCAAGGATTCTCGCTCTTCTGGCAAGAGAAGATCAATTCCAGTGTGCGCCTTGCGCGCCTCCAGCGCCTTGTGCGCCTCCAGCACCTTGTGCGGCGGCTCTGGCTGCTGTTGGCTCGGTCGGCTCGGGCTCCAAGAGATTATATTTTTCTCAACGACCTTTCCTGGGGGATTAAGCGTGATCCAAAAACAACACAAACGACAAGGATGAGTTCAGCAATTCTCGGCGCCTGTGGGAAAAAGATGTTTCACCTCTTGCCTTTGCCTTTACCCTTTGGGTACTGGCTTTTTGCTCCGCGCCTTTCTCTTTAGAGGGTTTCCCAAACGGATTCTATTGCACCTGGGAGGCTCCTGACACTCGTCCGTCCAGGAAACGACCTCATCCTGCGAATGATTCAAAATCTAAAATGCGGTGCGCAGGCGTGTGGCTGCAACAAAACGACCCCTAGATACGCTTGCAAAATGCCTCCAGGTTGCGTTCCAAGCAAGCCAACCTTTGCAGGGCTAAGAAAAAAACCCAAAAAAAAGGTCCCCAAAAAACCCGAAAAAAAGGGAAAAGGGGTTTCCTTTGGCAAAGCTTGACCTTGCTTGAAATGCAACCTGGAGGCAAATTGCGGCGCATATCTAGGGGTCGTTTTGTTGCAGCCACACGCCTGCGCGCAGCATTTTAGATCTTGAATCCTTCGCAGTCCCAGGCGCAATAGAATCCGTTTAGGAAACCCTCTCTAAAGAGAGAGCTTGGCCTTGTCAATGTTGATCCATTGTTGAATCAATATTGATTCAATATTGACTCGATATTGCCTCAAAATTGACTCAACAATGAAGCCTCCACGCCAGCCTGCCGAGCTGCCTGGCATCGAAGCCTCGACGCCAGCCTGCCGAGTCATACGGATCACACGGATCATACGGTTGTACGGTCGTTCTCCTAGACCCAGCAACAACATGTTCCTAAGGCAAGCTAGCACGAGCAACCTTTTGACACTGGCGGTGGGTATGTGGTCTTTCCAGAGCGAAGCAAGGCAGACCACAACCGTTTCCCCCGAGCGATCTTCTTTGAAGAAAACCGGGAAAAACAGCAAAGTGATGCCCCAAGTAGCATCATCTCCGTTGCGCCATGTTTCACATGGCTGAAAAGCGAGCCGTGAGAAGGGAATGCCGACTCTGATGTCAGACCCTGAAAAGGGCCAAAGCGAAAGCAACCCTCAAGCGCCTCCCCACTGTTAGAACAGGGGGACCAAAAAAGAGAGGAGAGGGTGGGAGAAAATCAAGGAGCAAGTAGTTGTGATGCCACTTGGTCCAAAATGGCACATACATGTGCGCATGTGCCAAGGAAAACAGAAGTGAGTAAACACACTGCCAGTTCTCCTAGACCCAGCGACAACATGTTCCAAAGCAAGCTAGCACGAGCAACCTTTTGACACTGGCGGTGGGTGTGTGGTCTTTCCAAAGCGAAGCAAAGCTGACCACAACCGTTTCCCCCACTTCAAACAGCCAGTGTCAAAGGAACGCTCTGCAAGCCCCACTCATGACGCGGCCTTTCTAACGGCTCTGAAAGAAAACGCTCCAGGTCCCATTTAAGGCAACAATCAGCCGGGACTACCAAGGTTCCCACAAATCTTGCAGAGAGATGCGTGGCACTCTGCCCACGTGGTTGGGCCATCTGACTTCCTTAGAGTGGCCTGCTCTGCAGAGGAGAGTGCTCTGCAGAGCGTGCTCTGCAGAGGAGCGTGGCTCTGCAGAGGAGCGTGTTCTGCAGAGGAGAGTGCTCTGCAAAGGAGAGTGCTCTGCAAAGGAGAGTGCTCTGCAAAGAAGCGTGCTCTGCAGAGGAGAGTGCTCTGCAAAAGGGAGCGCTCTGCAGAGGAGAGTGCTCTGCAGAGGAGCGTGTTCTGCAGGAGAGTGCGCTGCAAAGGAGAGTGCTCTGCAAAGGAGAGTGCCCTGCAAAGGAGCGTGCTCTGCAAAGAAGTGCTCTGCAAAGGAGAGTACTCTGCAAAGGAGCGTGCTCTGCAAAGGAGCGTGCTGTGCAAACAAGCGTGCTCTGCAAAGGAGCGTGCTCTGCAAAGGAGAGTGCTCTGCAAAGGAGAGTACTCTGCAGAGGAGAGTGCTCTGCAAAGGAGCGTGCTCTGCACAGGAGCGTGCTCTGCAAAGGAGAGTGCTCTGCAAAGGAGAGTGCTCTGCAAAGGAGCGTGCTGCGCAAAGGAGAGTACTCTGCAAAGGAGCGTGCTCTGCAAAGGAGAGTGCTCTGCAAAGGAGAGTACTCTGCAAAGGAGCGTGCTCTGCAAAAGGAGCGTGCTCTGCAGAGGAGCGTGTTCTCAAAGGAGCGTGCTCTGCAAAGAAGCGTGCTCTGCAAAAGGAGAGTGCTCTGCAAAGGAGAGTACTCTGCAAAGGAGTGTGCTCTGCAAAGGAGCGTGCTCTGCAAAGGAGAGTGCTCTGCAAAGGAGCGTGCTCTGCAAAGGAGCGTGCTGTGCAAAGAAGCGTGCTCTGCAAAGAAGCATGCTCTGCAAAGGAGCGTGCAAAGGAGAGTGCTCTGCAAAGGAGAGTGCTCTGCAAAGGAGAGTGCTCTGCAAAGAAGTGTGCTTTGCAGAGGAGAGTGCTGTGCAAAGGAGAGTGCTCTGCAAAGAAGCGTGCTCTGCAGAGGAGAGTTCTCTGCAAAGGAGAGTGCTCTGCAAAGGAGAGTGCTCTGCAAAGGAGACTGCTCTGCAAAGAAGTGTGCTCTGCAGAGGAGAGTGCTCTGCAAAGGAGAGTGCAAAGGAGAGTGCTCTGCAAAGGAGACTGCTCTGCAAAGAAGTGTGTTCTGCAGAGGAGAGTGCTCTGCAGAGGAGTGTGCTCTGCAGAGGAGAGTGCTCTGCAAAGAAGCGTGCTCTGCAGAGGAGAGTGCTCTGCAAAGAAGCGTGCTCTGCAAAGGAGAGTGCTCGCCCAACGTGGCTTCGATACCTAGCGCGTCACATCCCTGCCCGGCATAGAAGCCTCCACCCTGGCGCGCCACCTGCCTGGTATGGAAGCCTCCAGAAAACACAAGTGCCACTTGTGTTTTCGAGCATCGCTTTCCCGGCATCGGAGCCACGCCAGCCCGCCGACGTGGAGGCTTCGACACCGAGCGCGCCACACATCGGAGCCCTGCCGAGCCCGCCGACGTGGAGGCTTCGATACCTAGCGTGCCAGGCACGCAGCTGATGATGTTGCATATGTTATCACCAACTACGAAGCAGTGTCCGATTTTATCGGACACTGGCTGCAGGTTGCATTTCAAGCAAGCCAACCTTTGCAGGGCTACCTGGACGGACGAGTGCTAGGAGCCTGTCAGGTAGAATAGAATCATTTGGGAAACCCCCTCTAAAGAGAGAGCTGCACCGCCTGCCGCAGCGTCACCAGGAAACGAAAATTTTGCGAAACTGTCGTCTAAGCCGACAGTTTCGGCGAACCTGCCCGGCATCGGAGCCTCCCGGCCGCGCCACCTACCCGGCATCGGAGCCTCCCACCCGGCCGCTTCGAAAGCACAAGTGCCACTTGTGCTTTCGAGCATCACATTCCTGCCCGGCATCGGAGCCGCGCCAGCCCGCCGACGTGGAGGCTTCGATACCGAGCGCGCCGCTCGAAAACATAAGTGGCACTTATGTTTTCGAAGTGGGTTCGTTTCAACGCGTTCCACCACCCGGCCGCACCACCTGCCCGGCATCGGAGCCACGCCAGCCCGCCGACAACGTGGAGGCTTCGCATCCCTGCCCATCGGAGCCACGCCAGCCCGCCGACAACGTGGAGGCTTCGATACCTGCCCGGCATAGAAGCCTCCACCCTGGCGCGCCACCTGCCCGGCATAGAAGCCTCAACCCGGCCGCACCACCCGAGGTTGGAATTCTTCCAAGGAAAAAAAATCCAGTCCTCCCCTGGCGGGAGGACTGTAGCACGCTTTTATGTGACCGGTGAAACTATGTACGCCGTGCATAGTTTCTGCACTACACTATACGTATCAGAAGTGAAGGATGTTGTCCTTCACTTCATGTCCTGGTAGCCGAGCAACATGCTATGTGGCGGCAAGCGCACCAGCCTGCCGAGCCCGCGCCGCCCGAGGACGGCCTCGAGGCAAAATTTTCGGTGAACTGCCGGCAAATTTCGAGCGTCTTGCGCAGGTCTCGCGATTGACCGGCGCCACCGGTCAAATCATTGTAGCCACGGTACTTCCAAAAAACCCTGGCGCGGGCCTGGTGCGGGCCTGGTGCGGGCCTGGTGCGGGCCTGGTGCGGGCTCCAAGACCGAAGCCGCGGAGCCGGCCTCGCTTTCAGGTCACCCACGGACTGTGTCACGGGGTTACACGTACTTGCGGAGAAGCTCTTCGCGCAACGACTCCTGAGGAAAACATGTTTGGAGGACCTGTCACCGGCAACATCCCGGAGGTCCTGGGCAACGGAGAGGTGACTGACGGCACGCACGTCACCGCAGGGCAGCTGGCCCTCGCTCTGACGCCCTACGCGCAAGTAACAGACCTGGCGGTGAACACGGCAGCCAAGGCGGACGCCAGCGCGCTGGCCGCCCTGCTCTCCACGGTGGACGGGTTGGACACACCGCTGGAGGTAGACACCAAGATAGCAAATGCCCTGCTGGGTCTCGCCACCGAGGCCTTCGTCGCAGCGCAGCTTGCTAGCCACGACGCCAGCATCACGGCGCTCCAGGGGGCCAAGGCCGACGCGACGCTGCTGGCCTCGTACGCCACGAACGCCGCGCTCTCAGCCAGCGAGACCGCGCTCCAGACCGCCCTCGACGCAATCCTCGCGGAGCTCGCCGCCCTGCAGCTTTCCGGCAGCGGAGTTGTTAACGCGCCGGCCTGGGCGGGCTTCACTACTTGGGAGCTCGTTCGCGGAAGCAACGTCGTTCGCAACCTGCATCTGGAGGCTCCTCTCTCTGCTGCGCTGGCCAACGGCGACGACACGCTGAGCATCACGGCCAGACTGCTACTCCGTCGCGGCGGCGGACGCGGCCCTCGCGGCTGCGCAGCTGTCCTTGACCACGAACCAGAGGAACCCCGGCTGCCTGGTGATCGCAGGCAACACGGGCAACGTGGTCTGCAACACGAGCTTCACGAATTTGTCGGACAGCAGGGTGAAGACGGAGATGGCCGAGGCCGACGTGGCAGAGCTGCTGCAGCTGTTCGACTCCGTGGAGGCCATGCAGTACAAGCGCCCGGACATGAACGAGGACCTGAGGCTGGGCTTCGCCTCGAACGACTTCGCAGGAACAAAGTGGAAGAACCTGACGGGCACCGCCAGGTGGAGCGACGGCACGGAGATGATCACGCTCACCTCACCAGCGTGCTCTGGGGGGTGTGCAAGGGCAGGGCTTCCAGGCCCGGCTGGACGAGTTGGAAGCCTGGCCCAGCGGGGGCCGAAGAACAAGTAAACATGGAGGCGCTGAGGGACCTGGCCGACGACTTCAACGTGCGGGACCCGGAAGCTGTACCGACTTGCGACCTTGACGTGACGCAGGCCATGGCCTTCGAGGCGCTGAAGGCCAGGCGCCCCGGCCGTGTGCGCTGGGCAAGTCGGCCGCCGAGAGGCCGAACGACCGGCTGCAGGCCGACCTCATCGACTTCAGCCAGAACACGCGGGGGAAGACGAAGTATGGCCTGGTGGTGATGGACGTCTTCACCCGGGAGGCTGCCGTGGAACCTCTGCAGAACAAGAACGCCGAGACGGTCGGCCGGGCCACCGCGTGCCACGCAGGAGCTGACGGGGGACGACAAGAACTTCGTGGTCACAGCCGTGCGCCGAACGAAGCGCCCGGAGGACCGCAACGCCACGGCCGTGGTGGACCGGGGAATCCAGACGCTGAAGAAGGACCTGGCCACGCGCGTGGCCCGCAAGGGCGGCCAGTGGAGCGACCGCTTTGAGCAGACCGCTTACAACGCGCGGCCCCACGAGACGGTGCATGGCGCCCCGGAAGACGTGGAGAAGCAGCCGGCCACAGAGTTCAGGGTCCTCCAAGACAACACCGACAGGTTCCAGCACAACAAGGACTTGACGAACCGCCGCATCAAGGCAGTGGAGGATCGAAGCCTCGATGACCTGTTTGCCATTCTCGCTGGCCTCGAGCAGACACACCCCCGTCTTCACATGCTCCTTCAAGAAAGCCAGGATGTGCTCGAAGAGCTTGGTCGCCTTGCTCGGCTGCCACATCTCTGAGGTCGCCTTGCGTGGAAGCCGTGCGGTCGGCGGGATCGGTGATCGGAGGACACGCTCCTTGAAATCGTAGAGCATGCCGTCGCAAAAGAGGATTTTGTGCCGTGTCTCGTCGCTGTTGAGGTCCGCCGGCTGCCAGACGCCCCAGAACGGACGAGGACAGACCGGTGAAGAAGGCATTATCGTTGAGAGGCGCGGCGGCACGCAGTTCCCATCGACTGTCTCAAAGACCGGGCAACACATCTTGCACATCAGGTCTTCCACGGTCTGGCCCAAGTCGTCCCGGCTTCGCACCAGCCAGAAGCCTCCCTTCTCGAAGCTTTCGTAGGTGGTCTCTCTCACCCCCTCCACCGGAACGTGTAGACCGCCGCCGCCAGCTTCGCAAAGTCCACGGTGTTTGCCCTCGCCCGTCCAAGTATGACGTGCTGCTGCGCGCTGGAACTCGGAGAATTCCATCTTCGACTTGAGTCTCCAATCCAAGTTGGGGTACTTCCCGCCGCGTATGCCCACGGGTCCTCCAGCTCGTGCACGACCACCTCGACATCCACGGCTCGCTTTACGGCGAGCGGAGGGCCCCGATGCCGTCGTGCTGGTGGTCGTTGAAGGCCCTCCTGCTGCCGCCGCCATCTTCTCCATCTGCAACCTTCGTGATGGGCGTACAGGGCCGAGGCAGTGGGGCGGCCCTGGCCTTCTGTGGCGAGCTCAAAAACGTCCACGTGGTAGAGGCGGGCGCCTCCCCCTATCCGAAGCCAAGGGTATGTCCTGCAGCACCTTGCTCGTCCAGTTTGCGAACCACCCCCAAAGCCCAGGGCAATCATCAGCTCCTTCGCCACGCTGCGCCGGCGGGCCTCGGGCAGCTTGTGGAAGAGCACGCGGCCGATCTGCGCGAGCTTCTCCTCACGGTGGTCCAGGTACTCCGCCATGATGGGCGGCAGCGGCTTCTGTCGGTTCAAGAGCTGGAAGAACGAGTTCTTGATGTCCAGCTTGACGGATCCAAGGCGATGCCGCGCAATGTAGCGGACCAACTTCTTGAAGGCAAATGCAGAGCGCCCCACAAGCGTGTCTGGGACCCCATCTCGATCTCCTTTGCAATCTCCGGCGGCAGCTGCTTTATGAACTTGCCCGAGCGGAATCACGGCGCCCTCACTGCCTTTGCGCTTTTTGGCAGGCGCCTCCTGCACGGGCACCCGACCGATGCCGGAGAAGATCCGCCCCTTCAGCCCGGCGCGGTGCGGCCTGGCGCAGGAGCACGGGAATCCACCCAATGCCGTCCTGGTCCACACTCACAGAGCGCTTGAACGGCTCACAGCACATCAAGGAGACTGTGGTCGGGGCATCGCCGCACGGCGTCGAGCTGCAGAGCGTTGCTGATGGTGAACACGTCCGTCCGCTCCCAAACAAGGCGATGGTGTTTTGGGTTATCCTCGGAGGCTCGGTAAACTGCTCCTTGAACTGCGTGTAGTGCCCCAGTTGGGCGGGTGTCGGAAGCTCTACCTCCTCCACCTCCTCCACCTTCTCCACCTTCTCCTCTACCTCCTCCACCTCCTCTGCTCTTAACCTCCGTCTGCTCGTCTCCACCTCGGCCGGCCCAGCTCCCCGTCTCCGTCTGCTCCTGGGCCAGCCGGCTTTTCGGCCGGCTCCTCCGTCTCCGTCTGCTCCTGGGCCTCAGCCGGCTTTTCGGCCGGCTCCTCCGTCTGCTCCTGGGCCTCCGCCTTTGGGAGCCTCCTTTCAAAGATGCGTTGGGGCTCCCGCGCCACTCGCTTCCTTGGGTTTGGCATCATCGGTTGAGCCACTGGACAAGGCTTCCGGCACACAGAGATCTCAAGGCGCTTGCGCCGACGGAGAAGGCCGTAGTAGTAAGGAACATCAGCTTATAGTCCATTAATTTGGGTTTTTTGGGCCAAAAAGCTGGTCAAATGGCCATTTTGCGGCCAAAAAATCCTTCGTCACCACTGCTTTTTGGCTCCGTTTCGGTCGAAAAGTGCTCAAATCGGCCAACTTCCCGAAATCCCGAAAAGTTCGTTTTTTCGTGTCAGACGTCAAAAGTGGTGCCCGAGCCTCCAAGTTCGCTCGTTTAAACCGGCTCCAGACGTTCGCCGTGCTCAGAATTCCGTTTTCTGCCCTGAAAAGCCTGCGAATTCCAGCCCGCCGAGCTCGTCACCGCTTGTCACCGCTTTGTCACCGCTCGCTTTTGGGTCGAAAAAGTGCGCAAAAGCGGCCCCAGTTCCCGAGCTCCTTCTCCGCAGGGTTTTATTCCCTTTCGAGGAAAGCGCTCGCATCATCAGTTCCATAAGCAAACACGTTGCAAACTTCAACCGGTACACCAGGTGAGTCCTCAACAAACCTTGACGGCACCAGGCGAAGCAATGCAAAAGCGACTGCCTTCAAATATAAGGCCAATATAGAAGTATATATCACATCATTCTGATCTCATATTTGCAAGTGGGGCAAGCTCCTGGTCCGCCGCGCACAACGGCTGGGATAGGCTTTAAGCATCGGAAAAAAATGGGCGGGAGCGGAGCGGGGTTGGGTTTCAAAACGACCGTGTAGGTCACCCTCCCTCCCACCCTGAGCCAAAGCCAGGTGTCACACATAAGTACAAATGCAGAACATGTGTGTTCAAATGACTGGGGCTGTTTGCAAACTGAAGTGCGAACTAAACACTAAAGTGTTTTTTCCTTTTATTCGAATAAGGAGATGATCCCTGCGGGAGTCACCACTTATTCCCTTTCGAGGAAAGCGCTCGCATCATCAGTTCCATAAGCAAACACGTTGCAAACTTTAAGCGGTACACCAGGTGAGGTAAAGGAAACTCATCCTCAACAAACCTTGACGGCACCAGGCGAAGCAATGCAAAAGCGACTGCCTTCAAATATAAGGCCAATATAGAAGTATATATCACAAAATTCTGATCTCATATTTGCAAGTGGGGCATCCGCCGTGCACCCCACATAGCCAGGCAGCTCCGCCCCCCCACAACTGACAAAGGAAGAGCACACACTTCCCTGCGGAGTTGCGTCCCTTTCTTTTCAGTTGTCATGCAAATGGATCCTGAACGACGTGAAACGGAGCAGCAAACTGCTCGGCACCTCTGTTGGATTTTCCGAAAATCCAACCTGGAAGGATCATCTGACACTTAGCTAAATGTTGGCACTCACAAACCAAGGCTCGACAACCTGTCTCGGCTTCCCAAGATGTGTAATCGGCCACCATGGTATTGTAGAGGTCAGTGTCAGCCCAGGCCGCTACCTATGCATTTGGGGCCTCCTCGTGTTAAGGAGTGCACAAGTTGGCGCCCCCTTAATATCAAGCTCCCATGCCTGAACAGCCACGAGCACAGGTATCTTTCCGGTTGAGGGAAAAAGCTGGGTGTCTGCTATTACGAGCTGACCAATGCGACCCTTGCCATACGCCAGTCCGAAGTAGCATGACGTTCGGGAGCGACTGCATTAGTCACACTAGGCGCTGTGAATCTTCGTCCGATGTACCTGGTGGCGCAAGGGCAACCCATCAAAACGAAAAGTTCAAACCCCAGCATCCTTCCCCTCAAGATCTCAGCTATGTCGATCCCGGTTGAGCTGCAGCTGGAGCTCTGCGCCAGATCACCATCTCCGCATTGCGATGTTCCACGATTTGAAACGGAGTAGTCACCGAGTGAAAGTCCTCCAACTTTAATGCATTGGGTCCGTGCACCATTGTCCGCCCAGAAAGCGGGCCCCGCACCTCCCATCTATGCAGCCCCTGTCCTGTCTGCACGCAGAACTGTTTGTAAGCGCTCTCCATGTCGTAGGCTCGAGCTCTTGCGAAAAACTCTGCCTGGCTGCATGTTGTCTTGCCAAGCGCCTACTCAGCAGTACAAGGCGGACCGAAGCAACGCAGTCCGTGTCCTGAGAGGAGCCGCCCTTGCCATCTACGCACGTGTTGCCGCCACTCGTCCAAGCGTTGGAGGGTCAGTTACCGCACCCGCTTTTACGCATGGACTTGCTGGCATTCTTCAACACAGCCTCGATGGACATGGACGGTGGTCTGAATCTCGATAAAAGACATACAGCCAACCTACACCCGCCAAAAATTTAACAGTGATGGTGGTGTACAAAGATTCGCCCTCCCCTGATGAAGTGCATCCCCAGCACTGCTTGTAATCAAGAGGAAGGCCGAGTCCTCCTGTCCTCTGCACGTAGCGGCATCGCCATCGAGAGAAAGTTAGAGTCCTCCTGCCCCTGGAAAAGCCCTAGCGCTGGACATAGCTGAGCCACAACATCCTCCAATACTGCATGCACCACAGCAAGCCAGGTAGAGTCCTCCTGCCCCTGGAAATCGCTAGGACAGGGGAAGTGCATCCCCAGCACTGCTGTAATCAAGAGGAAGGCCGAGTTCTCCTGTCCTCTGCACGTAGCGGCACTCGAGAGAAAGTTAGAGTCCACCTCCTCCTGCCCCTGGAAAAGCCCTAGCGCTGGACATAGCTGAGCCACAACATCCTCCAATACTGCATGCACCACAGCAAGCCAGGTAGAGTCCTCGGACAGGTAGAGTCCTCCTGCCCCTGGAAATCCCTAGCACTGCACGTAGCTGAACCAAGGTAGAGTCCTCCTGCCCCCTGAAAAACCCAAGCGCTGCACGTAGCTGAACCCCAACATCCACCAACACTGCACCTTGCTCGCACTGTCCGCGCACGACATCCCAAGGATATCCGGGCACACCCACGTGACCTGTTCTACCTGGGTGTGCTCGATGCACTCCCCGCATTGTTCCGGTACCAGATGTCCAGTTCAAAACCACACTGCCAATGGTTCGCCCCGCAAAATTCCCCTCTTGGCCAGAAGGCGAACAACAACTGCTGCCCCTTTGGGGCGGCGTGGCATCCAGGCCGAGTCTGCATGGGCTGAGCATGCCAAAAACTGCAAGAATACAGTATGAACTGGTTGGCCCTTGAGGTTGGCGATGCAGGGCAAACTGTGTCACGACCCAGTAGCGCGTGGAGAGTAGGCTCACAAAATGCGAATATGACGTTGCTGGTCTGCTATGCAATGCGCATGGAAACTGCTCACACAATCAATAGCTCTGGGTAATCAGCTCCTGTTGGCTTCTGTGGGCATAAATCCGCCAGTCCATGAGGAGGATTGCGACCTGAGCGGCCTGGGCGGAATGCCCCCATTCAGCGATTCGGATCTACGGGTCTTACCCCGGCCCCGCAAGGTGTGACACAATGCGGAGCCAGCACGCGCAACAACGCTGGCCATGCGGTCTTTGAAAAAATTAGCAGAAGGTACACAGGCGAACGCAGATCAAGTTGAAAAGCGAAGTGAACTGTTCAGCACCTTGTCCACTGGTACAGCTTGCAATCCAAGGATTTCACAAGCTTGGACAAGCGTGTCGAACCTGCGGTAAATTGAAAAAGTCGGATGTCTGCGACACGATAGCAGCCTGGCAAGCAACGGGTCCTTCGCACGGCGATGCAAACGAGGACTCGATGCACTTGCCCCATTAGGTAATTAGGTAGGATACACTCCTGACGTGGCTGGCTATGCTCAAGGGCACGGCTCCCACGTCCTTGTTGTTCCTCACCCACTGCACCGTGCTCTGTGAAAAACGGCTGATTGCCCTATGTCCCTCAAGGGCGAGCGACTCCTGCGAATCGCCCCCGAAGAGGGCCCCGGCAACAGTCAGTTGTTATTTTGAGCAGTGCATGCCTGGGCGCCATGGTTGGAGCGACCGCACGACATGCACTCATGCTCCCCTTTCCTGCATGCAGGCGGGTTCCTTGAAACGGTCTGGGCGTGTCCACTCGCATTGAAAGACCAGCACATGGGCTCTATGCCCAGCTTGGCCTTCAGCCTCTGTGCTTTGGCCCTGACCGCTCTCTGCGGATGAGGCCCAATTGAAAAACTTTCTGGCTGGGCTCTCGTAGCATTTGAACTAGAACAGGCAGGCGCTTCCTTGGTAGCCGGAAAAACCTGTGCCTCTGGATGGGCTGCCGCCAACGTGGACGCCTCTGAAAGCAACAAGCGCAGGAGTGCTAAATCACCCAAGCTGGGCGACTCCCAAACTTTCCCTGCCAGCTGCTCAAACTGCTCTTGCCCGGGGGGCCCTTGCGGAGTCCCTAGCACGAAGGCCAGTTGAGCAAAAGTCTCAACCTGCACAGCTGCCAGACCTTTCCACAGCTCCCCGCTATGGTCCAATGCCACGCATCTCTGTTTAAAGGCTGCACTTGAATCAACCAGCGCCATGTCCCTGAGACACGCCGGTCCTGTAACTTGATGCGACAAAACTCGCAAGCAAGCATGAAACAAGCGCACCTGTAAAAGAGGAAGTTTGTTCAGCCATCCCCAAAGAAACAGAGCCCCTTATGAGGGGGGGGGGGGGCGACCCCCAAACCATGGAGAAAAACGTCACCAGAGCGCAAACCGACACAGCATTTCACTGCGCGCGACTCGGTCTGGTCGAAACACATCCGGAATTTAGGTGTGTCCCCTTACAAGGCCCTGGATCCCCATGGTTTGGACCTTTGGTCCTGCCACGCAAGAAAAACTCGAAAGGCCCGAGTGCCCCCAGCACAAAACCAGTTGGGCGGAAGTCGCACCATGGTTTGCTGCCAGGCCCCTCCACAGCGCCCCCTGTGCGCTCTGAAAAACTCGCCGCCAACATTCAGTTCCGCCGGTCCTGTTGCAATGGTATTGCAAACTGCGGAGGCTCCTGTTCTGGCAAATTCGGCTTCGCGCTGGTTGGCTTCCTGGTGCCAGGCCAGCTTTACCACCATTGAGTCCGGCTTCTTCAAGGCCATAACCATCCTAGTCCCCCCCGAAGCCAAGAAAACTGCTCCGTCGTCAATGATGTCCAGCGCAGGCAGCCGAACACAATGGCACCCTGACTCCGGAATCCCCCATGGGTTCCTCTCTGTCTTAGCAACTTGCGAGGCGCATAAGACAACAAGAGTGTCCGGGCCCCGCGCCGGTTGAACCGCTCCTGCCTCAACCGTCAATAGCTGCTGGTCAGCTGACCGTGAAGGGGATACCAGGCCAGAAAAATGCGAGGGGTGGCCAACGTCTCCTTGCGCATCGCGCTTCTCCTTTGGCTCATCTTGTTCGGCAACATCTGAGATCGGGCCAGATTCCACTTCATCACCCGAGCCTGAAGCAGGCCGACTATCACCCTCTTCGCGCGGTAGATGCAAGAGCGTGGACTCCAAACTTTGAGACACTTCATTCGCCCTGCCATGGGGCACTTCTGAAGGTACTGCCCGCATAGCTGTACTGCTCATAGGAACCGTGCTATAATAGGCTGCCTCTAATTTCCTGCTCCAGCCGCTGTTGCCTAGATCCAAGGGTGCTTCAACAGGCGCTGGAACCGGTCGCATCACCGGACCCCCCGGGGGTGCATCTGCGGGCACGGGCTGCATACTGGCAGCCCCTCCAGTATCCACATCTTCCGGCAGGGGAGCCTCAGCCTCTAGCCGCGAATTTCGCTTTCCTAGCCAGTTCAGCGCCCAAAACATCATCTGCGCCCGCAAATTGAGCTGAAGACTCCCCGCCGCCTGGAGGTATACTCGAAGCATATCCAGGTGTAGAAAAATCCTCGCCACTAGCCCCGCTCGAAGCTTGTCCAGGTGCAGAAAAATCCTCGCCACTAGCCCCCTGCAAAACCGGATTTTCTGCCAGCGCTTCGCTGCCTCGCAGAGGCCGCTCGGGTTCTGAAGGCCGCCACCATCCTGGAACTCCTCGCGAACGCGAACCAAAAAGCCATATAGAGCGGTGCAAGGCTATTTCAGCGGAAAGCGCCGGGACACCTGCGTGAGGAAAACACGTGAGAACCTCTGGTTCAAATAACTGCCAACGTTGTGGAACAGCTGTTGCAAACGCCGAACACGAAAGAATTGGATAACCAAATTCCTCCAGCGCGTCACAATGATTGTTCTGCGACGAGAACAGCACGCGCCCATGGCATTTCAAAACGACCGTGTAGGTCACCCTCCCTCCCACCCTGAGCCAAAGCCAGGTGTCACACATAAGTACAAATGCAGAACATGTGTGTTCAAATGACTGGGGCTGTTTGCAAACTGAAGTGCGAACTAAACACTAAAGTGTTTTTTCCTTTTATTCGAATAAGGAGATGATCCCTGCGGGAGTCACCACTTCCGCGGCCCGACAGCCCGCCGAGGACCTGGCTCACAGCCCGCCGAGGTTTCGGCCCGCGGCCCGTCAGCCCGCCGAGCTTGTCACCGCTGATGTCACCGCTCCGTCCGGCTCCGTTTTTGGTGCAAGAAGCGCTCAAAACGGTCAACTCCGAAGAGTTCGTTTTTCCGTGTCGGACGGCAAGTGGGATGCCTGAGCCTCAAGTTTCGCTCGCGACGCCCTACGCTCAAGTGACAGACCTGGCGGTGAACACGGCAGCCTCCGGCAACAACGCGGCGGCCATCCAGTCCCTGGACGACCGAGTCACCGCCGAGCTGGCCTCAAAGCTGGACGGCAGCGCGCTGGCGCCGGCAATCGCGCCCCTGGCCATGGCGGCGGCCCTGGCCACCACGGACGGACAGGTGGCCGCGCACGGAAGCAGCATCGCCGCGCTGCAGAGCTCGCTGACCACGGGTCTCTCCAACAAGGCAGACCAGTCGGCCTTCGACTGGAGGGCGTGGTGGCCACGAA
Source organism: Effrenium voratum (assembly GCA_963377175.1). NCBI lineage: Eukaryota > Dinophyceae > Suessiales > Symbiodiniaceae > Effrenium > Effrenium voratum. The sequence continues at coordinate 17,573 of CAUJNA010000194.1, read as the reverse complement.
GAGCACCCCGGACGGCGTGGACCTGAAGCTGTCCAACTACAGCACCACGGCGGCCATGAACGGCTCCATCGCCTCGGCCAATAACGCCACGCTGGCCACGGTGGCGGCCAACTACGGCCTCAAGACGGTGGTGGACCAGCACTCCCTAGACATAGCGGCGAGGATCACGCCGCTGGAGGTCGACACCAAGGTGGCCAACGCTCGTACGCCCTGCTCTCGGAGGTGGACTCTAAGATAGCGGCAGCCCTCTTGGGCGCAGTCACCACGGCAGCCCTGGACGCTGCCCTCCTCGGCAAGGCGGACGCAAGCGCGCTGGCCTCCCTGCTCTCCACGGTGGACGGGTTGGACACGCCGCTGGAGGTAGACACCAAGATAGCAAATGCCCTGCTGGGTCTCGCCACCGAGGCCTTCGTCGCAGCGCAGCTTGCTAGCCGGGACGCCAGCATCACGGCGCTCCAGGGGCCAAGGCCGACGCGACGCTGCTGGCCTCATACGCCACGAACGCCGCGCTCTCCGCCAGCGAGACCGCGCTCCAGAGCGCCCTCGACGCAATCCTCGCGGAGCTCGCCGCCCTGCAGCTTCCCGGAGGCGGAGTTGTTAACGCGCCGGCCTGGGCGGGCTTCACGACTTGGGAGCTCGTTCGCGGAAGCAACGTCGTTCGCAACCTGCATCTGGGGGCTCCTCTCTCTGCTGCGCTGGCCAACGGCGACGACACGCTGAGCATCACGGCAGACTGCTACTCCATCGCAGAGGCGGACGCGGCCCTTGCGCCTGCGCTGCTGGCCTACTACAACTCGGAGACGACCAGCGCCATCACAGGCGCACTGCTTGCCTACTACACCTCGGCGCAGGTAGACGCGCTGTTGGGAGATTACCGCACAGCAAGCGCGCAGGACACGCAGACGCAGGCCGCCATCACGGGCGCGCTGCTGGCCTACCGGACGGGCCCGGACCAGGACGTGTTCACAACCAACCAAATCACCTCGGCGCTGGCGGCGTACCGTTCAGCCGCCGACCAGGACACGGCGACGGCCTCGAGCATCGCCGCCGCGCTGCTCAGCTACTACACCATCGCTCAAGTAGACGGCCTCCTTGGCTATGCTGCCGAAACCGGCGCGGGGATCCTCGTAGACGGCCTTGATGGTTCGCCTGTCGGCCATGTTTCTTATGGGTTCTTCGGCCCCCCGCTGGGCTTGCGAGGCTTCCACCTCGTCCAGCCGGGCCTGGAAGCCCTTGCGCACCCCCCAGAGCACGCTGGTTGAGGTGAGAGTAGTCGAGGGTGACCATCTCCGTGCCGTCGCTCCACCTCGCGGTGCCCGTCAGCCCACCCTCAGGTCCTCGTTCATGTCCGGGCGCTTGTACTGCTTGGCCTCCACGGAGTCGAACAGCTGCTGGAGCTCTGCCACGTCGGCCTCGGCCATCTCCGTCTTCACCCTGCTGTCCGACAAATTCGTGAAGCTCGTGTTGCAGACCACGTTGCCCGTGTTGCCCGCGATCACGAGGCAGCCGGGGTTGCTCTGGTTCGTGGTCAAGGACAGCTGCGTCGAGAGGCTCTTCGTCTGCACCAGAGCCTCGTCGTTGATCATGATGAGCTCGCACTGGTGCGTCCCACCGTCCCGCTCCAGGAAGACCCTGGCGCTCTTGTTGCCCAGCAGCCGCAGCTCCGGGCCGCTGTCGGAGGCCGCGCTGTTGTTGGAAATCTGCAGCTTGCTCCAGCCCGCCCAGTTCTTCGTCAGGAAGAGATCGTCCGAGAAGTCGGAGGTGTTGGTCACGGTGAGCGTGTTGGACGCGAAGAGCTGCGGCGCGGAGACCGTGCCCGAGCTCGTCACGTCGCCGCAGACCACGCTGCCCGTCGACACTCCGCCGCTCGTGGCCGTGAAGGTGCAGCCCAGGCTCTCGCAGTCCAGCGGGCCCGCGGAGGCCGCCCCGGTGATGGTCAGCGTGGCGCCCGTGAGCGCACCGGTGGCTGCGAAGCTCGCCGCGGTGCTGCGCCCGAGGCCGTCAGCGTGCCCGTGGACACGTCGCCCACCGTGGTGAAGTTCCCGGCGTTGGCCGTGTTGTTGATGGTCAACGTGCTGCCCGTGATTCCGGTGGCTGAGCTCAGCAGGCCCACGCTGGCCGCCCCCGTGATGCTCAGCGAGCTACCTGACACGGCCCCTGTGAATAACAGCGTGGCTCCGGCGACGGTGCCTGTGGCTGTGAGCGCTGCGCAGGAAATGGCGCCCGAGGCGTCCACGCCCGTCGTGAACACGTCAGTGCAGTTCACGTCGTTGCACAGCAGCTGGTCGCAGCCCACGTTGCCCTGCGCGGTGAGCCCGTCCAGCGTGGCCGAGAGGTCCGTCTCGAAGGCTGAGGCTCTGATCTGCATGCTGTACAGGTCCAGCGTGCCCGCCGACTGCTGCACCAGCCCGGGGATCGAGCCTCTGAAGGCTCCGAAGTGGCGACTCCGCCCGGCGGCGCCGAGAAGTCCAGGCGCGCCGTGCTCCAGACGCCCTGCGAGGGCGTGCCGAGGAAGGTGCCGGTGACGCCCACGTAGTCGTTGTCGGCCGCGCTGACGTACATCACCAAGTTGGAGCCCAGCCTGTACCGGCAGCCGAAGGAGTAGCGTCTCCCCGGCGTCAGCGTGTAGGTGCGCACGATGTTCCAGGCGAAGGCGCTCAGGGTCATGGCGTAGCCCTCTAGCTGGAAGCCTCCCACCGTGAAGCTGGCCGAGGCCACGGAGCTCTGGCTGTTGGAGCGCACCAGAAAATTGCCTAGCGTGGTGAGCGTGGGCTCCAGCAGCGCCTCGCCCAGGGTGGCCAGCGTGACGTCCGGCCCCTCCGTCGAGGAACTCGTGCTTCAGCAGCAGGGCCAAGGCCGCCGTGTCCTCCTCCACCTCCGCCGTGTTGCCGGTCTCCAGGGTTGCGCCCAGGATCTGGAGGCCGTGAACGTCCACCGTTCCAGCAGTCTGGTTGGGCAGGCCCGGCGCCTGGAAGTGCGCCCCAAAGTGCAGCTTTGCCACTCCGTTTGGCGGCACGGTGAAGTACATCTTGGCCGTGCTCCAGGCACCCTGGTCGCCCACGAAGCTGCCGTACAATGGGTCGTAGACATGTACACCACGAAGTTGGAGGCCGTGCCGAGCCGGTAGCGGCAGGAAGGGGAGCTCTCGGCCCGGGGTCAAGTTGTAGGTGCGCACGATGTTCCAAGGGTTCGCCGCCAGGGTCAGGGTGTAGCCGTCCACACTTACTCCCGCGGTGTGTGTGGCCAGGACCACGGGCGAACCGTCCAGTTTGACAGCGAGACGTCCGTGGGGCCCAGGATCTGCTCTCCTATGGCGGCCACCACCTCGTCGGCCCCTCCGTCGTCCGGAAAGCGCACTGCTATTTGCAGCGCCGAGGCTGCCTCCGTAACTCCGAGCTTGCCGGGCAGACGCTGCAGCAGGCTCAGGCGCGCGACCCCAGCATCTCGAGAGAGGAGGTGAAGGCGTTTCTGGACGGTCTCTGGGTGAACCACAGAGAGTCTGGACCCCATAAACCAGCTGCAGGACCTGGCCGACATGAAGGCCTTCGGAGGCAAGCCCTACCCCTTCATGCTGGTGGCCATCGATGCGCTGACCAAAAAAGTGGCCGCGGAGCCGCTGAAGGACCGTCTTGCGAGCACCACCGCGGGGCATGAAGAAGGTGTTCCAAGCCCTGGGGGTGCCGGCCAACGTGTACTCCGACGACGGCTCCGAGTTCAAGAGGGAGTTCAAGGAGCTGATGGATTTCTGGGACATCGAGAAGCAGGTGACCAGGGGCCACGCCTACTTCGCTGAGCGCACCATCCGCACCATCAAGGAGGCCATGTTGCGTCGCGCAGCCGGAGCGGGCCGGCGGGCAGTTGCACCTCATGCTGGCCGACATCTTGAGCCAAATCAACGGAAGGAAGCACGCTACCACGCAGGTGGCGCCGAACCTCGCCTACTCTGACCCCGAAATGGCTGAGATTGCTCTGCGCAACATCGAGCGCAGGGCCAAGCACAAGGTGACCCGCCCGGAAATCAAGGTCGGGGATATGGTTCGGATCAGGGTTAAGCCGATCGAAAGCAGGGGCTCCTACAGGAGATTGCCTGGCTCTCTCTTTAGAGGGGGTTTTTTCAAATGGATTCTATTCTACCTGAGAGGCTCCTAGCACTCGTCCGTCCAGCATTTGACCTCGTCCTGCGAAGGATTCGAAGTCTAAAACGCTGCGTGCAGGCGTGTGGCTGCAAAATAGTGACCCCTAGATATGCTTGCAATTTGGCTCCAGGTTGCATTTCAAGCGAGCCAACCTTTGCAGGGCTAAGAAAAACAAAAAAAAACAGAAAACAAGGGGTCCCAAAAAAAGGGGTCCCCGAAAAAAAGGGAAAAGGGGTTTCCTTTGGCAAAGCTTGACATCGCTTGAAAAATGCAACCTGGAGCCAAATTGCAGCGCATATCTAGGGGTCACTATTTTGCAGCCACACGCCTGCACGCAGCGTTTTAGACTTCGAATCCTTCGCAGGACGAGGTCAAATGCTGGACGGACGAGTGCTAGGAGCCTCTCAGGTAGAATAGAATCCATTTGGGGCTTTGCCAAAGGAAACCCCTTTTCCCTTTTTTTCGGGGACCCCTTTTTTTGGGCCCTTGTTTTCTGTTTTTTTGTTTTTTTCTTAGCCCTGCAAAGGTTGACATCGCTTGAAATGCAACCTGGAGCCAAATTGCGGCGCACATCTAGGGGTCACTATTTTGCAGCCATACGCCTGCACGCAGCGTTTTAGACTTCGAATCCTTCGCAGGACGAGGTCAAATGCTGGACGGACGAGTGCTAGGAGCCTCTCAGGTAGAATAGAATCCATTTGGGAAACCCCCTCTAAAGAGAGAGGTGGGGAATGCAGGGATTCCCTGCATTGAACTCCCCCCACGATTTGATTCAGAGTGCGCCAAGCCGCTGAACCCTCACAGTCCCCGGGCTCCTTGCTATATGTGCTATATGTGCTATATGGGTCTTACACGCCAAGCCGCTGAACCCCCACAGTCTCCGGGCTCCTTGCTATACGTGCTATATGTGCTATATGGGTCTTACACGCCAAGCCGCTGAACCCCCACTCTCCCCCAGCTCCTTGCTATACGTACTATATGTGCTATATTATTCTGTACGCGCGAAAATCTGTAGTATATGTGCTATATAGGGCCATATAGCACATATAGTACATATAGCAAGGACCCGGGGGAGAGTGGATGTTCAGTGGCTTGCCTTGTGAGACCCATATAGCACATATAGCACATATAGCAAGGACCCGGGGAGAGTGGATGTTCAGTGGCTTGCCTTGTGAGACCCATATAGCACATATAGCACATATAGCAAGGACCCGGGGGAGAGTGGAGGTTCAGTGGCTTGCCTTGAGACCCATGGCACATTTCGCGAAATTAACGATGGCTTGGTAGAGTTGTCCACAGTGGGGGATTCTACCACCCACTGCGGACAACGCCACATTCCTGCCGCGCCTGCCTGGCATAGAAGCCTCCATCCGGCCGCGCCACTTGCCCGGCATAGACGCCAGCGTACGCGCCGCGCGCATTCTTGTTTCGCACGATTTTGCATGGTTTTTGACATGGTTTTTGCATGGGTTTTGCATGGTGCGGTTGCATGACATGATTTTGACATGACTTGTTTTTGCATGATTTTGAACATGTCATTTTGACATGTTGGTTTTTTGCACGGTTTTGCGTGTCATGTGGTTCAAGCCCTAATGCCCCTCCCCCTTACCCCCCCACCTTTTTTTCCTGTCAGGTGTACATCCTGGAGAACTTGGCGGTGGGCGGGAGGCAGGGCGGTGCCGAGCGGGCACCTAGGTAAATGTGCCGAGCAGGCACAGTGCCGAGCAGGCACTCAAGTAGACGTGCCGAGCAGGCACAGTGCCGAGCGGGCACTAGTAGGTAGATGTGCCGAGCAGGCACAGTGCCGAGCAGGCACTTGTAAGTAGATGTGCCGAGCAGGCGCAGTGCCGAGCAGGCACTTAAGTAGACGTGCCGAGCAGGCACTTGTAGGTAGTGCCGAGCAGGCACAGCGCCAAGCAGGCGCATGGAGCAGGCGTTGTGGGCCACTGTGAAAGTGGCGGCCGCTGTACAAGTGGCATGGAGGCCACTGTTCAAGTGGCAGGCCACTGTGCAAGTGGAGGGGGCCACTGTGAAAGTGGCAGGCCACTGTTCAAGTGGCGTGCGCTGGGTAGCCAAGCGGGCACTTTTGACGCCGAGCAGGCACAGCACTGCTGCTGCGCCCCACCATGGTGGGCATCCTGCGCTGCGGGAAGATGCTGCCGCCGCAGCTGAACCTGGTGATAGAAATTGAGTTTGCGGACGCCACAACTGCGCTGCGGTCCGAGAACGCCGGCGCGCATTCGGCGGGGGCCACGCTGAGCACCGACTTTGAGATCCAGAACGTCCGAGTTCTAGCCTCCCAGGTCGTCCTGGACTCTGCGCTGGTAGAGTCCTTCAACCGTGTGCTCTGTTCAGCTACCCCACGGTGCACACGCAGCAGTCCAGCGTCCCGAACGGCGTGGCGGCAACGTCACCGTGGCGCGCGCCTTCACGAAACTCATGGGCGCGTTTGTGACCTTTTGGGACAACGACGCGGGCTCCAAGATCCACTTGCTGGCCAACCCGGGGCAGGACGTGGCCCCCATCGGCGCGGCCAGGCAGGAGGACAGCCTCCTGGAGTCTCAGATGCAGCTGGGCAGCCTGCAGTACCCTCACAACCCCATGAAGGGAGCCTCGGAGCACTTCCACTTCCTCTCCGTCCTTGCGGGTACTACGACGACACGGTGCGCAACATCGACATCGGCCGCGTGGGCTACCTGCGCCACAGCTTCATTGCCGGCTTTCCCACCGAGCGCGTGCCCAAGATGCCGCTGAGTGGTGTCAGCACCCGCTCGGGCGACCTTGCCCGGTTCACCTTCAAAGGGCCTGGACGGCACGACGACGGACCTGTTCATCCACCTGGTGGCCTACCAGCTGGCGACGCTCTCCGGCACGGGCGTCTCTGTGCTTGACTAAAAAGGCCCGGTGTCACTCTGCTTCATTTTTGATGCAGCGTGACACCGCTTTTGAATGCGCCACAAAAATGACAAAAAAAGCCCCGGTGTCCCTCTTCACCATTTTTGGTGTTTAGTGACACCGCTTTTGAATGCGCCCAAAAAACGAGAAAAAAGGCGGGGGGTGCCCCTCTTCGCCATTTTTGGTGTTTAGTGGCACCGCCCCAAAACATGCAAAAACATGGAAAAATGGGCTTCTTCCAGGCCCCTTGGAGGAAGACTCAGTCCGGAATGCTCAGCCGCTCCGCAAGCTCCTCCATGGCCGCGCGCGCAATCTCCTCGCACAGCGCAGCAGGAACGCTGTAGAGCAGCTCGCGTGATTGGCTGACCCTCTCGTACTGCCCCTCCATCAGCCGCGGCCCCCGCTGCGCGGCGCGGAGGTGCCTGCCGTCCTGCCACGCCTCGCAGCGGCTGCCGGGCCTGCACAGGCTTCGCCTCGGCCACCAGCGCATGTTGGTCCACAGCCGCGTCTGCTTCCTGTACGGAGTTCCGTACTTGCAGTAGGTCACGTCCACCCAGGGCAGGCGCTCCATGAACGGCCGGGTCTTCAGCAGCCCGGTGGCCGGGTTCTCTATGACCCACATCAAGGGGTCAAAGTGGCACCAGCGCGTCGTTTTTGACGAGCCGCTGCGGGCGCGTCGTCAGCGCGCGGCTGTATTCCGTGCAGACCGGGCTGGCCCAAACCATGTCGAAGTGCCCCGGCGGGAACGTAGTGTAGTCCCAGCTCCGGATGTCGCACAGGATGGTGGGCTCAAATTTCGACACGATGTCCAGGGAGACGACCTCCCAGCTCGAAGGCCCTGCCCACCGACTTGGTGCCGCAGAAAAGCTCCAGGAGTCTCGGCATTTTTAAAGAGCAAGATCACCGCCACTGCGACGACCAAGAAAACTCGCGCGTTCATCGGACCGGATTTTTTCTCCGCGAGATAAAAAGCCGAACTTCGCAATGAAGCTTGCACTCGGGCTGGACGTTCAGACCAATGCCAAGGGGGGGAAGTTCATGTCCATAGAGGACTCCCATCAGGGCGCGCTGCTGTGGGAGCCCGGCAACTTCCAGGACGACAGGGCCAAGAGGGTGGGAATGTGCTTTGCGACCAACACCGACCTGGAGCTGTGGACGGAGGAGGTGGGCGTCATCGACAACATGATCATCTTCCAGAAGCCCTTTCCGGGGGCCGCCCGCGCCGAGCTTGAGAGCCAGCTGCAGCGCGCCGTCAAGGTGAGCGCCAAGGGCAAGCACGTGAAGTGCAGGATCGACTTGGAGCGCTGCCTCTTCTGGGACCCGGCCGGCAACCGCGTGCCGCGCCCCGCGGAGTTCGCGCGTCGCAGGGGCCGCGCGCTTGTGGAGGCCCGGCACGTGTGGCTGATGGGCAGGCAGTGGCTCTTTGAGGTGCGCCACCTCATGCTGGAGCCCCTAAAAACGCCGTGCTGCCCGTTCTAGGCCGCCTCCAGCAGCTCGGAGCTCGTGGCCCTTGGCGCCCACGTACAGGTGGAGCGTGAGGTGGCAGGACTCCAGGTCCAGGCGGACGCGGTTGTGGAGGGTGAGCCCCTGGCAGCTGGCGTAGGTCACTGCGTGGCTCGGCCGGGTGGCCCGCAGCAGCTCCGGTTCTTCAGCCGCATGCCGTTGTCCAGCCTCACTCCGTGCTCTGCGGGCTGTTCTGTGTTGCAGTTTGGCAACACCCATTTTGGGTCTCACCCAAATCTATGTGGATGACTTGTGTCTCCAGCTCTAGGAGCTTTGAGGCCTCCGGCGCCAGGGCCCGGTTCGCCGCTGCGTTGACGGCCCTGCGCTTGCTGTGGCTGATGACCAGCGTGGTGTCCGGCCACCCGGGCTTGGACTCCAGCGTGGGGCACGCCTCCTCGCCGACCCGCAGCCAGGAAGTTGAAGATGCCGGGGTCGGAGCGCATGTTCTCCGTGAGCTCGTGCCTGTGCCCGCCGGCCAGGTTGCGGATCAGCTGGCTGTGCTCCAACGGCGCACTGATGGGCCCAGGAGTCCAGCACGGCCGGCAACTGCCGGAAGTCTCCCAGCAGCAGGAACTTCACGTCGGCGTTCAGCCCCACGCAGGCCAGGTCCGCCCAGAGCGCCATGTCCAGCTGCGTGATCTCCTCCACCACCAGCCAGTCTAGCTTTTGCGCGCTGCCCCCGCGCACGTACCTGCGCACCCAGTGGTCGGCCGTCTGCGCCCCCAGCCCCAGGTTCTGCGCGGAGCAGTGCGTCTTGGACACCAGGTGCACCGCCTCGCCCTGCTCTCGCAGCCTCGCCACAATGGTCCGGGCCAGGTGCGTCTTTCCGGTGCCCGGCAGGCCCGTGAGCAGCAGGGAGTTGCCCGCCAGGCAGTGGCTTATAGGGTCGTCCACCCCGTTCCACCTCCGTTGTTTGGGGCGCTCCGCCTCCATGCGCGGCGCCCTGCTGCTGAGCAACGGCTTCGTCTCTTCCACGCGGTAGACGGGCGTGCCGTCCGGGTGGCGCAGCGCCTCCAGCGCCCGCAGCCGCTCCGTGAAGCGCTTCGGCAGCCGCTGCGTCAGCAGGCAGTCCGTCTTCACCTGCGCCAGGTACCGCGGCGGCGCGTCCAGGATGCGCCGGGCCTTGGCCACCATGCAGTGCTCGAAGCCCAGGACCGCGTCGTGGATGGGGCGGTAGGTGCCGTTGCTCAGCAGCCTCCTGGCGTAGACGAAGTCCCACACCATGCCCCCCTCGTAGGCGAAGGCCTGAGAGAAGTCCGCGCCCGCGCCGTCCAGCTCGCTGCTGCTGCTGCGCACGCTGTAGACCACCTCCGTGCTGCGCGCCCACAGGCCTATCATCGCGTTCACGCTGAGCTTGGCCATGTGCTCCTCGCCCTGCCACGCGGCGTCCATGCGCTCCAGCGCGCGCCGCAGCGTCGCCGCGTCCACGTGGCTCCGCGCGGAGATGCCCAACACAATGTGGTCCCAGCGGCAGACGCCCAGGTCCAGCATCGCGGCCAGCGAGACCTTCGGGTACCAGCCGGGCCCCACGTACGGCAACAGATTCAGGCAGGACTGCCTCGCGTCGCAGCAGCCCTCCACAAAGCCCAGGTCCGGCAGCACGCCGTCCACGGGCTCAACGCCGTCCGCCGGGCACAGGATGGGCAGGGGGAAGGGGGCGTTGGCCAGCCCGTTGCGCCTGCACGCCGACGTACAGAGCGTCCTTCTTGCGGGACGCTGCGCACGTCTGCGCCTCAAAGACGAGAGGAGGCAGCTTGGGGCTCCGGGCGTACTCCATGACTCCGGGGGCCACGCGGCTCTCCAGGCTGGTGGGCTGCGCGCTCTCCCTCAGGTCGCCGCACAGCGCCTGCAGGGTTTGCACGCTGCCCGCAAAGGCCTGCCGCACCGGCACCACGTGGTCCAGCTCGCAGGCGCCGGCCGTCAGCCCGCAGCCGCACAGCGCGCCGTCCTGCGCGGCCAGGGTCTTCTGCCTCTCCGCCGCGCCGGGCACCTCCCGTTTCGCCTTGAGCAGCTTCAGGAAGATCTCGTGCGCCAAGCCGGCCAGGCGCTGGCCCCGGTACTCCTGCCCCAGCGCCTCGCACCACCTCCGCAGCACCTCGTGCTCCTCCGGCAGCTCTCGGATCCTGGTGCCCCGCCTCAGCCTCAGCCCGCAGTACTGCGCCGGGCTGCTGATGGCCACCTTGGGCTCTCGCCGACGGCCATGAGCTGGCGCCGCGCCTCCTCGGCAGGGTCTGCCTTGCCTCGCCCCTGTAGAGCACGCGCGCCGCCTGCCGCTCCAGCACCCGCTTCACGGCCCTGTACATGTAGCAGTGCCCGTCAAAGGCCAAGAAGCACACGGTGCGGTGCTCCTTCAGCGCCGGGTCGTAGCTGTCCACGAGGTCGCCCTGCGAGCTCAGCACGCGCATCGGCGCGTTGCGCCACACGCAGAACTCTCGCACCTCCTCGGCGGAGATGCCGAGGCGCCTCCAGTCGTGGCGCAGCATGGCGTCCAAGTCGGCGCACACCTCCTCCACGCTCAGCTGCAGCAGCTCGGCCAGCTGCCGGGGCACGCAGAGCGGCTTGTCCTTGAAGGCGCTCTGCAGCACGTCCTCCTCGCAGGGCAGCTGGAAGCTCACGCTCCTCAGGCCCCTCATGCGCTGGCGCAGGAGCGTCTCCACCTCACTCCTGGAGTTCCGATATTGCGTGCTCTGGGTGCTGACCACCCAGTGCCCCTCAGGGTCAAGGAAGTAGGTCTCGTCCGAGAGCTGTAGGATGGGGCCGCCCGGGTCTAGCGAGGCCTCCACTTGTTGTTTCACCCGCTGCGCCACCTGCTCCTCCGTGAGGTGGGCCGGGTGCCTCGTCATGGCGCCGCCCCGGCAGCCAGTCCCTGCGCTCGTAGCCCGCCCCGGCGTTCCGCCCGCTGCGCCGCCTGCCCCGGATGATCACCGGCACGTGGACCAGGTACTCGTAGTACTTGTCGCGGAAGAAGCCCTTGAGCTTCTTCTGCCCGTTGCGCAGCAGGATGTAGTCGTTGGGCCCCTCGCGGATGAGGGGCTGGTTGTAGTCAAAGTCCTTGCTGGGGGGCCGCAGGCCCAGGTGGGAGTAGTAGTGCTGGCCCGCCCGGGTCAGCTGCCCGTCCGCACGCGAGAGCAGCGCGTAGGCCCCCGGGCCGCGCCGCAGGTTCAGCACGACGGCACCATCCGCCCCCGTGCGAGCCCGGGCGCCGCCGTCCGCGGCCTCCGTGATCTGCTGTCGTTGTCTCGCCCAACTTGCCATTCTTTTTTTACGGGTCCAGTTTTTTTTGCCCGGCCGCGCATTCTCCCCGGGTATACCTGCACGTATACCCGGGGAGAATAGCTTTTCGCACGGTTTTGCGCTACTTGTGTGCGTCGTCGTGCGAGTCAGCTTCCGGGGTGCGTTCAAACGGGTTATCAGGCCGTCAGAGCGTTTTCGCGGCGGGCGGGCTGGTGCCTGTAGGGTTTAAACACAGCTGGCTTTCAACAAGCAACTATTTGCTCGAGAAGCAAGCTCTGCGACGGCGACTCTCTCCGAGTGCGAGCGCGAGGCGCGCGAGGCGGCAGCGAACCTGGTGCTGTCTACCGTCCTTCCGCACTCCGTGAGAATGAGGACTCGCGCGCTCGAGACCCTGGACAACATGCGGGAGATACTGTCCTACGACAGCATCGGCTGCAAGCAGGCTCTGCCCATCTTTGAAGAACTCGTCAACGCCGGCCAGGAGCCCGTGGGTGAAGACTACCCGCCGACGGAATTGGAGCCTGGTAGAGTGGTTGGATCGCCGCGCAGCCGCCCCGGACGCTCCGCCCGTGAAGCCTCAGTCTCCGCGCCAGCCCATTTGCCTGAGCGTGAAGAGGAAGGCGAGCGACCAGCCGGAGAGCGACCAGCCGGAGAGCGAGCCGGAGAAGCCGGAGGTAACCACTTTGTTGCTGCCAAGGGCCGAGCCGCGAGAGGATTTCATGAGGAACAACGCCGCTCCCATCTTCCACAGCAGCAACCAGGTTCTGGTTCCCTGTGAGTTCCGCCACACAGGCCCGGGTGTGTCCGAAGCAGAACTGCTGGAGTGCCTTTACAGGGTGGGGGACGACAAGTACCAGGGCAAAGGTTGCGCTTGGATGGCGTGGCGCCTCGTGGGCCAAGCTCAGCCTCCTGACGTCGGCCACCACGTCGTGCTTCGACCCGAAAGAGGGGCAAACTTGTGGGTCTTCTTCCACAAGCCCACCATGAAGCTGCTGCCCCATCCTCCGGCGTCCACCCACCTCTACAAGCATGGCAAGGGGAAGCTTCACGATGTCGTGAAGCTGATGGCCAATTGCTTGGAGCAGAAGGGGACCATGCGGGCCATGAGTCGGGGCGACTACGACGGCCTTGTTGCAGCAAACGAACCTCCGGCGCCAGAGTTCTCCCCACGACGGGTTTTGAAGAACTACGGCGATATGACGACGTCCGAGTTCCAGAGCCATCTCATCAAGCTCGACACGACCTTCCGAGGCGACAAGGCCTTGAACACCGGCAAGCGCCCGCCGAACAGTGAGGACGAGTTCGTGCACTTGCAGAGCAGGGCCCTCTTGCAGCTCCGCAAGCAACTCCAGGACGACCAGTTGCAAGTGGAGAGCCTGCTGGTGTCGCGCCATCGCCAACTTCTGATGACCGACTTCGTCATCAACGAGAGCACCGTGAACTGCTGGTGGTACAACCCCGAGGTCCACCAGAAGCAGCCACTGGACTTTTTCGAGGCCTACGGGCGAGCTCGCGACGAGCGAAGGACCTTGATCTTCTACAGAGACAGCGGCAAGGGGAAAACTCCCCTGGCAAGTTGCCTGGCAGCCATGGTAGCCCGCGACGTGGGTCTGGACGAGTTCGTCATGGTGTCCAGCCCGGACATGCTGCTGCGTAACGAGAGGCCTTTGCTCCTGGACGAGCTTCAGATCAGCAGCAGCAACATCGGCGCCCAAGGCGGGGGAGTGGACACGCTGAAGCATCTCCTCGGTCTGTCGCCCGATTTGCCAGCGACCATCAAATGTCGCTACAACGACGTGAAGGTGCCTGCGGAGACGTTCAGGATCATCACGGTGCAGGACCTGGCGAAACTCCACCACAACTTGGACGACATGGCGAAGATTCGCCCTCCGGACCTCCTGCTCGAAGGGTTTGAGTGGCGCGCTCGCCCGCTTGACAAGGTCTTCGACGCGGACACGCGCGCGGTGCTGAAGCGCTGCATCCTCGTGGAAGTTACGGCGCAGTGTGTCAAGGACTCTGTGCGCGAGAGGCGAAAGTTCGGGTCCGACAAGGCGGTCTCCATGGCGGAGAGTTTGAGGGCCTTGTACAACGGCCAGTAATTCGCGACACGGGGGCCTGCCTTTTGAGGGCACAGACCAGGCAGAAGCCCGACCGAACGCGTACAGATCGTTGCAAGCCCCCTGCCGCTCTGGCACACTGCACCCTTGCCGGGCTCGTGAGGCCGCCTTGCCCAAAGACGCACAGTTGGGCGACGCGCTGCAATATGACCCCCAACCCGCTGAACCTCCACTCTCCCCCAGCTCCATGCTATATGTGCTATATGGCCCCCAACCCGCTGAACCTCCACTCTCCCCCGGGCCCATGCTATATGTGCTATATGTGCTATATGGCTCTTACAAGGCAAGCCGCTGAACCTCCACTCCCCCTCCACTCCCCCCCAGCTCCATGCTATATGTGCTATATGTGCTATATGGTATAGAAGCCTGTATACTATACACATAGCATCTCCAACATGTACCAAATATGCATTGTATAGCACATATAGTATATTTTAAAGCGCGTACAGAATAATATAGCACATATAGCACATATAGCATGGAGCTGGGACAGAGTGGAGGTTCAGCGGCTTGCCTTGTGAGACCCATATAGCACATATAGCACATATAGCAAGGAGCCCGGAGACTGTGGGGGTTCAGCGGCTTGCCTTGTGAGACCCATTTCGCACATATAGCACATATAGCAAGGACCCGGGGGAGAGTGGAGGTTCCGCGGCTTGGCGTCCATATAGTACATATAGCACCTCTAGCATGGAGCTGGGGGGGGAGTGGAGCCAAACCCATGCGGTTTTGCGCCACGAAATGCTATTCTTACAGGGTGTATATTCATATACGGCCTGGAGGAATAGCTTTTTTTGCACGGTTTTGCGCTGAAAAAATGCTCTTCTTCCAGTGCCTATATCAATATAGACACTAGAAGAATAGCTTTTGCACGGTTTTGCACGGGTTGCCCATGCCAGCCCCCGCTGGTTTGATTGGTTCGCCCAACCCGTTGGTTTCCCGAGGACCCCGAACCCAAGGAGCTGAGCAGGCTCCGGGAATTTCCCCCCGCGCAATGTCTCGAAACCCTTTTTTCTAGTGTTTTCGCTCGATCAGGATCAGGCAATTCCAACTTGAGTGTGATCAAAGTTTTTTTTTGCGCCAAAACGGGTCCGACCGAGGTTCCCTGGACGCAGGGAGGCCGGGTCGTGCCCCAAAAAACCAGTTTTTGCCAAAATCCCCGACCCCTTTGCCACATGCCCGGGGATTTTCGAAAATTCCGGGAATTTTTCAACCCCTTTGCCACATGCCCGGGAATTTTTTTAAAAAAAAGGCTAGTCGAGGGTCCTGGGCCTCGGAGGCCCCAGGAAGTCGTCCAGCTGCCTCACAGCCGCCGGCCTGCCCCGCCTCGTCAGCCGGCCCGCCGCGTTGCCGCTGCCCTGCGGCGCCGGCAGCGCCAGCTTCAGCAGGGTCTCCCGCCCCTCCGTGCTGCGGACGGTCATGGAGTCCACGGCCCCCAGCTGCTGCACGTCGCCGTACTGAGGGTTGAAGCTCCTCGCGCGGTCGTCGGCGCTCGGAAAGCGCCCGCATCCTCCACCGCCTTCACGCGCCGGTCGGGAGGTCCTTGTTGTGCTGGAACTTGTCGGCGTTGTCTTGGAGGACCCTGAACTCTGTGGCCGGCTGCTTCTCCACGTCCTCGGGCGCGCCGTGCACCGTCTCGTGGGGCCGCGCATTGTAGGCCCCGGCCGCCCGCTCGAAGTGGTCGCTCCACTGCCCGCCCTTGCGCGCCACCCTCGTGGCCAGGTCCTTCTTCAGCGTCTGGATGCCCCGGTCCACCACGACAATGGCGTTGCGGTCCTCGGGCCACTTCGTGCGGCGCACGGCTTCGGGCAGCTCCCGGTCCAGCGTGGCGAACTCGTTGCCCAGGTCTGTCGTGACCACAAACGTCCCCCGTCAGCTCCCGCGCGGCGCGCTTGGCACCGTCTCGGCGTTCTTGTTCTGCAGAGGTTCCACGGCGGCCTCCCGGGTGAAGACGTCCATCACCACCAGGCCGTACTTCGTCTTCCCCCGCGTGTTCTGGCTGAAGTCGATGAGGTCGGCCTGCAGCCGGTGGTTCGGCGGCGGCCGACTTGCCCAGCGCGCGCGGCCGGGGCGCCTGCACCTGCCGGCCCACGTCGGCCTTCAGCGCCTCGAAGGCCATGGCCTGCGTCACGTCGAGGTCGCGCTGCCTGGCGAGTTGGTACAGCTTCCGCGGGTCCCTCACGTTGAAGTCGTCGGCCAGGTCCCTCAGCGCCTCCATTTAAAAAACAGCTTTGTTGCCCCTAAAAGGAGCTTGTGCTATGTCCCTGATGGGAGGCTCTGCACACCACCTATTTGTTGCCCCAAAAGAGCGATGTGCGCTGCGCAAAAATGCATGACAATGCATCAAAACCAAAGTTTTTTCTTTCTCCATTCGTTCTTCGGGCCCCGCTGAGCCTGCCAGGCTTCCACCTCGTCCAGCCGGGCCTGGAAGCCCTTGCACACCCCCCACAGCACGCTGGTGAGGTGAGAGTAGTCGAGAGTAACCATCTCCGTGCCGTCGCTCCACCGGGCGGTGCCCGTCAAATTCTTCCACTTTGTTCCTGCGAAGTCGTCCGAGGCGAAGCCCAGCCTCAGGCCCTCGTTCATGTCCGGGCGCTTGCACTGCTTGGCCTCCACGTCAAAGAGCTGCTGGAGCTCCGCCACGTCGGCCTCAGCCATCTCCGTCTTCACCCGGCTGTCCGACAAATTCGTGAAGCTCGTGTTGCAGACCACGTTGCCCGTGTTGCCCGCGATCACGAGGCAGCCGGGGTTCCTCTGGTTCGTGGTCAGGGACAGCTGCGTGGAGAGGCTCTTGGTCTGCACCAGCGCCTCGTCGTTGATCATGACGAGCTCGCACTGGTGCGCCCCGCCGTCCCGCTCCAGGAAGACCCTGGCGCTCTGGTTGCCCAGCAGCCGCAGCTCCGGGCCGCTGTCGGGGGCCGCGCTGTTGTTGGACACTTGCAGCTTGCTCCAGCCCGCCCAGTTCTTCGTCAAGAAGAGATCGTCCGAGAAGTCGGAGGTGTTGGTCACGGTGAGCGTGTTGGAGGCGAAGAGTTGCGGCGCGGAGACCGTGCCCGAGCTCGTCACGTCGCCGCACACCACGCTGCCCGTCGACACTCCGCCGCTCGTGGCCGTGAAGGTGCAGTCCAGGCTCTCGCAGTCCAGCGGGCCCGCGGAGGCCGCCCCGGTGATGGTCAGCGTGGCGCCCGTGAGCGCCCCGGTGGCTGCGAAGCTCGCCGCCGTCGCTGCACCCGAGGCCGTCAATGTCCCCGTGGACACGTCGCCCACCGTGGTGAAGTTCCCGGCGTTGGCCGGGTTGTTGATGGTGAGTGTACTGCCGGTGATTCCGGTGGCGGAGCTCAACAGGCCCACGCTGGCCGCGCCGGTGATGCTCAGCGAGCTGCCTGACACGGCCCCTGTGGACGTCAGCGTGGCCCCGGCGACGGTGCCTGTGGCTGTGAGCGCTGCGCAGGAAATGGCGCCCGAGGCGTCCACGCCCGTTGTGAACACGTCCGTGCAGTTCACGTCGTTGCACAGCAGCTGGTCGCAGCCCACGTTGCCCTGCGCGGTGAGCCCGTCCAGCGTGGCCGAGCCCGTGAGGGCCAGCGAGTCCGCCAGCAGGTCCGTCACGGAGACCGACTCTCCCTCGAAGGCTGAGGCCCTGATCCGCATGCTGTACAGGTCCAGCGTGCCCGCCGACTGCTGCACC